>JBBBDQ010001270.1:1782500-1810000 GCA_037127315.1 Ascarosepion bandense
TTTCCTCAGATTAGGTTATAAATTGTTTTTATAGAAAATCGTTGAGAAAATCTGATTTGTTTTTTTTATATCATCTATGAGATGGAGGTTGTAGCATTAACAGCATATCATGATGTCAGAAGGGCACAAGCTTATAAAAAAATAAATTAAAAAATAAATTAAAAAAATAAAAACAAAGTTTTATCATCAAAATGTTTATGCTATTATTAAGAAGAACGATCACATATTGTTGTTATTATTTTTTTGTAAATTTAAATCCTTTCTAATACGTTCGAAATTTTAATTAAAATTTTCATTTTTTTTGTTTTCCGTCAGCGATTCAGGCTATGTTTACGTAAGGCGACTATTAAGAAATTGGAGTCGATCGAGTAAAATGATTTTGAGGCAAGTAAATTTTCCCTCGCTCTCGCTAACTGTTTTGAACTTCACAATTTATTTTAATTTATATATATATATATATATATATATATATATATATATAAATTAAAATAAATTGTGAAGGTTATATATATATATATATATATATAAATTTAAACATTATTCTTTTTATATATATATTTGTACAAGAGTGTAAATTAGTCAGACTTACGCTAAATGGAACTTACGAAACTGAGCCCAAGAAAAATAATATGGTAAATCGCAAGTGCCACTGAAAATTATATTTTTTAAAATTTACTATTCTGTCCTGTACGACCATTGCTAACTAGTTAACTAGTTACTGCTACTTTTGCTAACAAAAACGAAATTTTAGGATTACACAGATGACAAATCCATAAATTTCAAACTGAATCTTATCAGTGACGAAATATTCGACATTTGAATTTAATGATTACCTACTCGTAACTTAGATGAGACACAACGACGGAACATGTGACACCCACTGAAGATCGAACTCTCTATTCAGTTTTAATTGATTTAGCGAGATGAGCTTGTTAACTATTACACCACACCACGTGGTGCCCGAAATTATTTTGATGTGAATGCGGAAAGGTTGAGAGGGAATTCATTTTTCTCATTAAATTTTGTTGGAGTCGCGAAAAATTTGTTAAAAGAAAATTGGCTCACAAAAAATATTTGAAGGTCTGATCTTGAATCATCTATTTAATAATGTAAAAGATTAGTAACTCCTGTAATGGAAATTTATTTATTATTTATATAAATAAAGAACAAGTAGGAAAAGGTTTCTTTAATTTAATATGTTTCACTTATGAAAAGCTTATTCAGAGATTTAACAAGGACGAATGATTAAAAACAACCCCAGACAGTATTTTTAAATGAGGTAATGTTTCAAAGGTCATATACGTGTCACGTGTGATAAAGCCATATTTACCTGTTGCTTTATCAAACGTGACACGTACCTGACCACTGAAACTATAACTCATTTAAAAATAGTGTCTCTCAGGTTTTTTAAATCATTTTTATCTACTTGTTATTTTTATTCTATTATTCTTGTCTGATTCCGATCCATATATTCAAGTCATATATATATATATATATATATATATATATATATATATATGAAAAAAATTATGGTATACTTGTGGGTTAAAGTGATTGATAACAGTGACAGTGCGTGCGTGCGAAAGTATAAATGTGGACATTGAGGACAACACCATGCAGTGACAGTTTGTTTGATGCAAAATCTAATAATTGTGTTTAAGCATGAAAAAAAAATGAATTCAATGAATATGTACTATCATTGTTAACTACCTGATGAGACATTGTTCTTTCAATGTCGAAACAAAATGTACAATTTTGTAGTAGTTTGTAGTTTGCACATGTTCTTACGTAATAGTTAATACTATATATACAAGGTGTCTCAAAAAATGAGCTCACACTTTAACTGTCTCTAACCTGCTTTTTTTTGCTTTTTATGCAGGTGCATGGCAGGAAATCAACTTGGTTTGGAAAAGGAAAAAAGGAAGTTTGTCCTGAAATGTTAATGGAAGACCGAAAACGCCATTGAAGTGCGAAGGCGATTCAGAAGGGAATTCGCAAACCAATGCGCCGGACCATTGCTCGCATCAGAGACAAATTTGAAGCAGATGAAACCGTACAGAACGTCAACAAGAAACGTTCTGGACGACCACGGACATCCACGAGCCCCAGAAAAGGAGAGCAGGTGCAGGAAACACTCCTCCGATAACCACAGAAATCACTTCGACAAACTGGTCAGGAAACCCACATCTCAAAAGATAGTGTCTGTCGCATCATGAAGCGTCTGGACAATAATGGCCATAAATTTAAACATTTGCGAACATGATTCTTCAATTACATTTTTCTTCTGTATTCGAAGCTATTCCATTTCACTCTATGTTCATAAATAAACGTTTTCTCGTCATTCAAAGTGTGAGTACATTTTTTGAGACACCCTGTATTTATACTATATTTATTTATATATATACGCGTGTGTGTGTGTGTGTGTGTGTGTGTGTGTGTGTGTGTGTGTGTGTGTGTGTGATGTAAAAGAGTGAGATGGTCATTACAGTTATTGCTAATTTTTGAGGATATGTCAATGCCTTTATAATTCCGTTAGACATACTCTCTGGGTCAAACGTTCGATTATATATACAATGAGAATGAGGAAAATATATTTTTGTTTTTCTTACGATTAAAAACAATTTTTTTAACCAATAAATTCAGAAATATTTTTCATACCAGCCGTGAATGTGTCAATTAGCCTCATTTTCAATTATTTCCAATTTGACAAAGTTTTCATTTTCTAATGTGTTCCAAAAGTATTAAATAAATTAATTAAAAAATTACTCTCCAAAAAAAAAAAAAATGGCCGTTCATATTCAGTTCTGAAATATTTCTGTTTTATTTATAACGTATTCCGATTCTCAGAGTCGGTGCAAGGATTTCGTGCACCCCTGAAACACTAGTATCCTCCAACTCTACTGAATTTTAATTCTCAATTTTCATAAGATAGTATTAATATAATATACAATTTTTACTGTAATCTAGTTATAAACAATAATAGATTATATGCAATATAGCTGAACAATTCCAACTAGAAAAATGGAAAATAAATACAATGTATCTAAATATAAATTTGAAATCTGTCATGATAAATCATATCATTTTAAATAAATCAACAATATTTTGTGGCATTTTTAACGTCGATTTTTTGTTGAAAAGTTGAATAATTTAAATATATTTAAATTATGAATAAAAAATAGTGAATTTTATAGTGTTTATTTTAGACTTAGTATGATTTTGATAAAAAAAATTTAAACAAAAATTATTACTTTAGAATAATGTCAATTTTTTTATCATTTAATAGCCAGTTGTGATTAGTTTAATTTTTTTATGGATATAAATGTTGGTAGAAAAAACAGATGTTGATGAGATAACGTGGGTTACAATGCACTACCTGGTGCTCCCAGTCAGACTTACCCTCACTTCGGTTGGGAGTTCGGGGTGGGGTGTTGTCCGGCCTTGCTAATTGCATCCAAGCATTTCAAATCACTTATGGTAAATTTTCGAGCGTCTGTTGCAACTTAGTGCGTCTATACACTCCTGATCAAAAATTTTAAAAAATCGCCTCATTTTATAAAAATGTAAATTTCTAAATAAAATGTTTGGAATGTAGCTTTTTGTTTCCATAACCTTTTCGATTGTAGTATCGGTAACCTTAAGTGGGAGGAGTTTAAAATCTATCTGTAAAAAATTTTTTAAAAAGATTTTTCAGTGGTCTTAAATTTTTGATCGGGAGTGTACCAATATCGAACACTATCATAATCTGATAACAATATTTTTTTTATCTTTCAAATCAACTAATTTCTTTTACAAAAACATAAAAAAATAAAACTAACCAATGGTGATTGACTAATGATCGGATTAATAAAAAGTGCACTTTAAAATATGTTTTTATCTTTACAATCACAATCAGTGTGGGGAAGAAAAAGATAACACTTTTGGTGGCGTCCATAACAAAAAATTGCATTACATTGGCAATAATAACAAATATGTTACAGATATACAACTATTGACATTACGTCATTATGGCTGCAATATTGCGTTCTAAGCAAAAATGCTTCACCATATTCAACAGTAAACTATGAATATTACAAATTGGGTTCTAATTCTGACATAATTAGCAGCCTTGTCATAAAATGCATTTACTTTTCTTTTGTTTTTCATGGGTTAGAATAAAAACAAATGTTGCTGATATGTTGGCACAGTGGCCGGAAATACAAATGATTTCCAAAAAATGATGATAGTGAAATAGAGAAATATGAATTTTAGAAAAAGAGGATTTGTATAAGAACATAGCTTTAAAGAAAAAAAGTTTAACTAAAAACAAAAGCTATATATATATATATATATATATATATATATATATATATATATATACAACAATTATATAATCCAAATTCTCATTTATACTCATAGATAGTTGTAAAAAACTCTATTGTTCAATAAAAAAAACAACTAAAATCCAACCTCCTGATTAAAATTACTGTCTTCCCTTTAATAGATCTAAGGTCCCACTTTGTATCTTACCCAGAAAAAATTAAAAAATGACATAAATATAAATTTATGCCATCCTTCCCCCTTTCCTCACCAAAATGTTTAAATCTCCAATATAATATATAGTTAATATATCACCTGAAGAGTAACAGTTTTGTTCTGAAGCATAAAAACATTTGTGAATGGTATTATGCTTTTATAAAGCATTGTAGTAACAAAATTACAATATATATATATATATATATATATATATATATATATATATATAAACAGAACAAAATAAAGTAAATTTGATACATACATACGTAAATGATGAACAATAAAAAAAGAAGAAACAAATGAACGACAGACCGGTTTCAATCCCGTTTTTCATCAGGATCACCTGGGATCTATTTTTTAATTCTTCAATATTTTAAAATATTAAAACTGAATATGAAGTTGAGAAGAGCAACAAATAAATAAATAAATAAATAAATAGATAAAAATAAAAATAAAAATAAAAATAAAATAAAAATAAAAAAAGAAGTGGGAGGCGTAAGGCAGGCACTCGATGGTAATGATGTGGAGTCCTAACGAACATTCTCTCTGCTTACACAGAGATGGGGCCCTAAGTTTAATGGATAGAGACTTGGAGTCTTCTCAAGTTTAATGTATAGGGACTTGGCCCTTGTCATATTCATCTTCAGTTTTAATATTTTAATATATTGAAGAATTAAAAAAAAGATCCCAGTTGAGCCTGATGAAAAACGGGATTGAAACCGGTCGGTCGTTCTTTTCTTTCTTATTTTTTATTGTTCATCATTTACAAGCCTGTAAGTATGAAATTTACTTTTTTCGGTGCCGTTATATATATATATATATATATATATATATATATATAAATTAAGAGAGACACGTCATTCCATGGTTAAGTGTAAGTGTAAGCCTATTTCAGGTGAACCATCTTCAGCTTCAGTCTTTATTGTACAGAAGATTACTTCCACATAACGATAGAATAACGTGTCCGTCTTAAATTTTACATATATTTGCTCTATATGTATTTATATGCATATATATTTAGAGCTCTCCTAGAGAGTTATCCCACCATATATATATATATAAGAGGAAGTATTGTAATTATTATTTATACTATTTATTATTCTTCGGTCTGTTGTCCTCATCTTTGTTGCCACATTTCGGCCATTTTACGTTCCAACAGTTTTCAGTTGACCGGAATTTCGTACTGAAACCTTTATTTTATTCACTAGGGTAGATTGATATCGTTCCAGGAACGATGCCTCTTCAGGATATCTCAGTATCAGTTATTTTCATTTAACTCAGCTATCTATAACTTTGTTCTATATCCAGATATTGAACACTCAACACCTTTGGTCAAGGACACGTAGCCTAGTGGATATAAGCGTTGATTGGATCCAGTGAAATGACCCAAAGAGTTGTGAGTTCAATACCTGGATACAGCAGAGGTGAACAAAAACTTAGAGTGTTCAGTTAAAGGGACACAGCTGATACTGGGAAATCTGGAAGAGGCATGACCAATAGAACTAGAGAGTTCGATTCAAACTTCCAATAAACCTGAAGAAGGTCAGAACATAGAACATTGTGTGTATATCAAAAAAGATGACGAAAATAGTCCGAACAATATATATATATATATATATATATATATAAAACTTAGATCACTGGTGCCTCCTAGGTATGAATTTGCACGAGATACTAGATTAGCAACTAGGTCCCACCCTTTTACAGTGAAACAGATAAGATATAACCACAATTTCTACTCCAACATCTTCTTTTCTCACCCTTCCCGCCAGTGGAATTCTCATCCGTATACTTGCTTCCCCGACAGCTACAATCTCCAGGAGTTTAAATGTAAGGTCAATAGACACCTTCAAACACACAAACTCGCTCTCATTCTCTCAAACACTCTTCCCATCCACGCAACCCTCATCCTCGGTATCCTTACTCGTTTATCACCATCCTTCTGACATTTCCTATATTTAACCACTCTTTCACATCACTTTCCCCTATGTAACCCCCTAACCACTCTTTCACATCACTTTCCACTATGTAACCCCCTAACCACTCTTTCACATCACTTTCCACTATGTAACCCTCTAACCACTCTTTCACACAACTTTCCACTATGTAACCCCCTAACCACTCTTTCACACAACTTTCCACTATGTAACCCCCTAACCTCTCTTTCACATCACTTTCCCCTATGTAACCGCCTAACCACTCTTTCACATCACTTTCCCCTATGTAACCCCCTAACCACTCTTTCACACAACTTTCCACTATGTAACCCCCTAACCACTCTTTCACATCACTTTCCCCTATGTAACCCCCTACCCACTCTTTCACATCACTTTCCACTATGTAACCCTCTAACCACTCTTTCACAGAACTTTCCACTATGTAACCCCCTAACCTCTCTTTCACATCACTTTCCCCTATGTAACCCCCTAACCACTCTTTCACATCACTTTCCCCTATGTAACCGCCTAACCACTCTTTCACATCACTTTCCACTATGTAACCCCCTAACCACTCTTTCACATCACTTTCCACTATGTAACCCCCTAACCACTCTTTCACATCACTTTCCCCGATATAACCCCCTAACAACTCTTTATCACTTTCCCCTATAACCCCCTAACCACTCTTTCACATCACTTTCCCCTATGTAGCCCCCTAACCACTCTTTCACATCACTTTCCCCTATGTAACCCCCTACCCACTCTTTCACATCACTTTCCACTATGTAACCCCCCTAACAACTCTTTCACATCACTTTCCCCTATGTAACCCCCTAACCACTCTTTCACATCACTTTCCTCATGTAACCCCCTAACCACTCTTTCACATCACTTTCCCCTATGTAACCCCCTACCCACTCTTTCACATCACTTTCCACTCATGTAACCCCCTAACCACTCTTTCACATCACTTTCTCCTATGTAACCCCCTAACCACTCTTTCACATCACTTTCCCCATGTAACCCCCTAACCACTCTTTCACATCACTTTCCCCTATGTAACCCCCTAACCACTCTTTCACATCACTTTCCCTATGTAAACCCCTAACCACTCTTTTCACATCACTTTCCCTATGTAACCTCCCCTAACCACTCTTTCACATCACTTTCCCCTATGTAACTCTCTAACCACTCTTTCACATCACTTTCCCCATGTAACCCCCTAACCACTCTTCACATCACTTTCCCTATGTAACCCCCTAACCACTCTTCACATCACTTTCCCCTATGTAACTCCCTAACCACTTTCCTCTTTCACATCACTTTCCCCTATGCAACCCCCTAACCACTCTTTCACATCACTTTCCCCTATGTAACCCCCTAACCACTCTTTCACATCACTTTCCACTATGTAACCCCCTAACCACTCTTTCACATCACTTTCCACTATGTAACCCCCTAACCACTCTTTCACATCACTTTCCACTATGTAACCCCCTAACCACTCTTTCACATCACTTTCCCCTATGTAACCCCCTAACCACTCTTTCACATCACTTTCCCCTATGTAACCCCCTAACCACTCTTTCACATCACTTTCCCCTATGTAACCCCCTAACCACTCTTTCACATCACTTTCCACTATGTAACCCCCTACCCACTCTTTCACATCACTTTCCACTATGTAACCCCCTAACCACTCTTTCACATCACTTTCCCCTATGTAACCCCCTAACCACTCTTTCACATCACTTTCCCCTATGTAACCCCCTAACCACTCTTTCACATCACGTTCCCCTATGTAACCCCCTAACCACTCTTTCACATCACTTTCCACTATGTAACCCTCTGACCACTCTTTCACATCACTTTCCACTATGTAACCCCCTAACCTCTCTTTCACATCACTTTCCCCTATGTAACCCCCTAACCACTCTTTCACATCACTTTCCCCTATGTAACCCCCTAACCACTCTTTCACATCACTTTCCACTATGTAACCCCCTAACCACTCTTTCACATCACTTTCCACTATGTAACCCCCTACCCACTCTTTCACATCACTTTCCACTATGTAACCCCCTAACCACTCTTTCACATCACTTTCCCCTATGTAACCCCCTAACCACTCTTTCACATCACTTTCCCCTATGTAACCTCCTAACCACTCTTTCACATCACGTTCCCCTATGTAACCCCCTAACCACTCTTTCACATCACTTTCCACTATGTAACCCTCTGACCACTCTTTCACATCACTTTCCACTATGTAACCCCCTAACCTCTCTTTCACATCACTTTCCCCTATGTAACCCCCTAACCACTCTTTCACATCACTTTCCCCTATGTAACCCCCTAACCACTCTTTCACATCACTTTCCACTATGTAACCCCCTAACCACTCTTTCACATCACTTTCCACTATGTAACCCCCTAACCACCCTTTCACATCACTTTCCACTATGTAACCCCCTAACCACTCTTTCACATCACTTTCCACTATGTAACCCCCTAACCACCCTTTCACATCACTTTCCACTATGTAACCCTCTAACCACTCTTTCACATCACTTTCCCCTATGTAACCCCCTAACCTCTCTTTCACATCACTTTCCCCTATGTAACCCCCTAACCACTCTTTCACATCACTTTCCACTATGTAACCCCCTAACCACCCTTTCACATCACTTTCCCCTATGTAACCCCCTAACCAGTCTTTCACATCACTTTCCACTATGTAACCCCCTAACTACTCTTTCACATCACTTTCCCCTATGTAACCCCCTAACCTCTCTTTCACATCACTTTCCCCTATGTAACCCCCTAAGCACTCTTTCACATCACTTTCCACTATGTAACCCTCTAACCACTCTTTCACATCACTTTCCACTATGTAACCCCCTAACCACTCTTTCACATCACTTTCCCTATGTAACCCCCTGCGCAACAAATGCCTTGCTTGGGGTGACATGATTAATATATATATATATGTATGTATGAAAGCTGCTGAAAAATGCTGTCCTATCTATTTAAAAAGATCTAACGTGTATACTGGCGTACAAAGTGACTGGGCGTATAAGACGACTCCAGAATTTTTCAAGTTAAAATGTGTCTTTTGGGCTTCATTTACAGTACAAGACGAAATCTCAGTAATCGTTTTCTTTTAAAATCGTGTTTGCACCAATTATGACGAGTGAGAATATCATAATGGTGTCCTCACGAAACTTCGAAGTCAGCATAAACCTGCTCAGTTAAAGTGACCAACTCTTTTTGCCTTATCTACACTCTATCTCCACCTCGATATAGAGTACTTTACGATAAAAACTTACTTGCCAAATAAATTTTATCAGTAAAACCATTAAATAAAACCTTGGCGCTAAAAATTATCACAACTCAACACTATATATATATATATATTCTAAACATATACTGTTAAATATAAGAGACAATGAATGTCTATTATGTTTAATCATGAGCCGTTCTAAACGTCGTGTTTTGGCTTTAATTTCAGTTGAAAATAAAGACAAAAATTTCCCCAAAATTTGGATAATTTTTTATCAATTTTTTTCTAAGCTTTCGGCCTCACATGAGCCATCTTCAGAGAGGTTATTAAGACGGTAATACAATAACATCCACCATCACTGACGATTTTATTTAGTGTTGACATAAAACTCCGCTAGCCAACGGCAATAGTTACCAAAAATAACAAACGCATTTCGCAAATTTGCAATGCGGTTCTATGACGTCACACCGCGTGATAGCACAAAATGACAACAGAACCATTTATTCAAATGCAATGAGATGTGTTATGACTGGATTTAAACGTGATTTTATTAAGTGTGGGTTGTTTGTATCGGCCTTAGTTTTCTGAGGAAACGTCATAGGTTGCATGTTTCCACAGTTTACTCTCGCCTCCAACAAAAATCTGGTGTAGGCGTCAAAGCTAACCTCGCAGCCGAGACTGAAAAAGACCTCCAATCCATATTGGACTGGGGTAAGAAATGGCTAGTAAATTTTAATGCTTCTAAAACGAAGCTACTCTCAATTAACCATCATCGACAATCTCACCTACCTCCCATTAGCATGGACCAGGCTTGCCTCCCAGTGAGTAAAACACTACGCCTCCTTGGTCTCACATTTTCAGCGGACCTCAAATGGAATGACTATATCGAATCCATTGCTAAATCCGTTGCTATGAAAGTCGGTTCTCTGTGTCGGGCCCGGAAGTTTTTTCCGTCTAAATCTATCCTGCACATTTACAAATCTACCATCAGCCCGTGCATTGAATACTGCTGCCATATCTGGTCGGGTGTCCCGGCTGTTCTCCTCGGGCTTCTCGATAAGGTTCAGAGGAGGGTCTGTAATGTGATAGATACCGACTTGGCAGACCGCCTGCAGTCTCTCTCCCACCGGCGCGACGTGGCTTCCCTGTGTCTCTTCTATAAAAATTTTCACGGCTTCTGCTCCGATGAACTTAGATCACTGGTGAACTCTAGGTTCGAATTTGCACGAGATACTAGATTAGCAACTAGATCCCACCCTTTTACAGTGAAACCGATAAAATGCAGCCGTAACTTCTACTCCAACAGTTACTTTCCTCGCACTTCCCGACTGTGGAATTCTCTTCCAAACGATTGCTTCCCCGACGACTACAATCTCCAGGAGTTTAAATGTAAGATCAATAGACACCTCCTAACACACTAACCTGCTCCCATTCTATCAAACACTCTTCCCATCTGCCCAAACCTCATCCTTCGCTATCCTTACTCATCTGTCACCTTCCTTCCTGACATTCCCTATGTCTAACCACTCCTTCTCTTTACCTTCCCCTTTACCTTCCCCTATGTAGCCCCATGCGTAATAGTGGCAGTTTAATGCCTTGCTTGGGGTGAGATGATTAAAAAAAAGAAAAAGAAACTAGGCCTGCTGCAATGAAGGGTATTAAAAAATGGCCACTCTGGAAAATTATAGCTAGGTGTCAAATATTTAATTGTTAAAATCTGTGTCGTTGTATCGTTATTGCTTTCCATGTAAAATTAATTAATCAAACTAATTAATCAGGAAGATTTGTAACCATTTAAATGTTATTTTAAGTGGATACTCATATCTGAATAAACTCTCCATTTATTTATTAAACACTATTGTTTTTTCATAAATGATGTTTAATAAGTGAACTGCGTGATACTCAAATAGTAATTTTAAGTGTGTGTGTGCGTGTGCTTGCGTCTGTATCAAATTTAACAGAATTTCTGCTACTATCAGTCAGTTAAGTGTCATACGTGATACACGCTTGGGGCGATCATGTCTCGAAAGAGACATGACTGACTGGGCAGAAGATTATCCCGCAGTAGGTTGCCATTGCTTTCTGCGGTAGACTGGTTGCCGACCAAGGCTATAGAACCCAATCTGTCCTGCTATTTAACCCATAACTGGAAGGAAGAGACGGATTAATACCTTTCCCAAGGGTATTTGCGCGTAAGTGAATACAATGGATTCAACAGGAATTCGAACTCGGCTCCCCGGTTTCTCGTTCCGATCCGATATCCACTGTACCACAACGCACATCTGCTACTATAGAAGGGTGATAAATATTATTAACTTTGAAATCACAAGTAAGAAACCCAGTGAGTCAATGAAAAAGTACGAAAGACTGAATCGGTTTCCATAAGTGTTGAACATTGTTATATTTAACAGTTTCTAATGTATGTTTAATGAAGAAAAACGGAAGTTCTTTGGTTAAGATTTATTATTTCTTCTATTTCGGAATGTTTTTCCGAATTTACGAACAGAGTTTGAACATGAATTATTGAATGTCATATGAGCACATTCGGCTTTTTTTTAAAGCCTTTTCCTTTTTTTGTGGATTGCTCTAGACAAGCCACTCACAAAATATATTTTCCAATTATGAACGAGTTATTGCGCCAACCAGGTTTCTACCATGAGTGGTGTCTTCAGACGATTTTTAATATCTGATTTTACCGTTTACCGTTTTTCTTTTTAAGAACACTCTTGTAACATTGTTTTATTTGAACGTAAACGTTGCAGGGAATTTATGAACTCGCACTTTTTAAATTAAAACAGATTATGGCGTTTTTATCCATGGTTGTATGAACCTAAGAGATATTTCTTCGTGTGGAGGCATTTAGTCATAATTTCCGTTCTTTCATTTAACAGTTCGGCTTTTTTTGAGAATATCATAATTTCTAATTTTTCCTCCTGGCACAGTCTACATATTTTTCCACCGTTGTAAGGCTTTGCTGTTTTTACAATGCTCCACGTTATGTCTGTTTTTTTTTTTCATATTTTGATTTCAGTTTCTAGACGTGGCTAGCTAATTTTGTATTGTTGTTTTAATTTTTGTATTTTAAATGTAGATCTGAGATTGAACCATCTCGTCTTAAAAGGTAGAAACTTGTGTAGGGAAAGGTCTTAATTGTAAAAACCTGGGTAGCGAAATAACTCGTTTAAAAGTGGAAAATATTCAAAAGTTCTACAATGTAATTGTATCGAACACATATAATAGACTAACACTATTATGACCAAAAAATTAAACAATCAATATATATATATATATATATATATATATATATATATATAGTACTAAGTGTGCTCCCCATAAATTAGCTAGAGCTATCACTAAAATAATTACACCGTTCCTAGGAAACATTAGCATTACACATATCAGACACTCAGATGACTTACTCCATAAAATTAGAAATATTAATATGAAAAAATAAACTATGGCAAGTTTAGATATAAAATCACTCCATATTAATCGTTATATACGTTAAAAATGTCTAAGCATTCTCAGAAACCATCTAAAAAAATCAAAAGATATATATATATATATATATATATATATATATATATATATATATATAATTGTGTATTTGGGCAACAATCTTACTTTTATACAGGTTTCATTAAAAATGAAAGACAATGTATTAACATTCTTTATATAAGTTTTCATGTGTTCTTATATTTTTTTTCGGAACTCAAACTATATAAGGAATTGTCCAAATGTTTTCTACTTTCGAGCGCTTTCAGCGATACTTTTAGCCATTATCAAAAATTAATTTTGTTTTCTTTGTGGAAATTTTATGAATAAAGAATTGTGTATATGTTAATTTACGAACATCATCCATATTCAAAATAAGATTAAAAATAATGGGGGCATTACTAATAAAAATGAGAAATCCTGCACTGAATAGCATCAGTTATGAACACGGTAACAATGTGCTAAAGTGATAATTAATAATAAATATTCATTGCTCTATTTTTATATTGAGTACTGTTTTAAATTAATATATATATATATATATATATATATATATATATATATATATATATATATATATTGACCCAATCGAGGATAAACGTTTAATTATGTGCAGTCTTATTAAGGATCGTATTCCGTCTATAGCTTGAAATTTATTTTTATTCGAGACACACATCTTTGCCTAAAGAAAAGAATTGATTGTTGAATCTGAATGTCATATGTTCATAAGTATACCTGTGTTATATGATTGATGGTTATGTATTACTTATGTATAAGTATTACTTATTCAAACTTTCCTTGTTTTTTAAACGATCTTCAGATTATTTTAATCCTCCGATCGAATTCTGATGAGAGAGCGACAGACAGAGACAGACAGAGACAGACAGACAGAGAGAGAGAGAGAGAGAGAGAAATCAGGTCAGTTGATTCTACTGATAATTATTTTTGTCTTTTCGAATTGCGATTCTACCTTGGCTGCTCTTGTAGTGAACAAAACAAGATCTAGATTTAAAATTCAAATGCTAAGCACTGACTCATTGATTTTGTTAGAAATAAACGAATTTACTCGAATTTACAAAAGCCTTGCTTAGCCCACATGCAAAAGTGAATCCAAAACAAATCTCGTAAAATTTCAAACCTCGATGTGAAACGTTTTTCGGCCAATAGAAAACTAGAAAACATCTAAAAACAAAATTCAAATAATCTTCAGTTATCAGAAACTAATTCTTTTTACGAACTCTTTTCGCGAGCCGACGCGAAGTGTGTTCGTCCTCTAATGGAAAGGCCAAAATCAAATCCGGGAGCGAATTCTTAAATTACCTTTTTGAGCCACACAAACTAAATAAAAGACAGGCCAAGCTCGCCTGTCGCCAGAGAGAAGATGAGCTTAAAATATAAAAATATAAAAGAATAACATGAAATATAATTTAACATTTAAATATAAAAGAATAACATGAATTGTTAGAAGTTAAGCGTTCTATGAGAAACAGTAGTAAAGAGTTAAGGGTATCAAGAGTTTGTAGTAGTAACTTGTGTGTATGTATGTATGAGCGTTATTGTTGGGTACGAATGTCTTTGAAGTAATCGTTCAGTCTTAAATGGTTCCGTTCGGTTATCAAGTATAAGAAAAGGCAGACGGGTGAACCGTGAAAAGAAGAAAGGTAAGAGGGAAAGACAGAGATCATAATGCAATCGCTTGACGCTTGTCAAGGGACGTTAACACGTACCCATTCGTACCCAACGATAACGCTCATACATACATACTTACATACGTTCCTGCCTACATACACACAAGTTACTACTACAAACTCTTGATACCCTTAACTTCTTAATACCTTTTCTCATGAACGCTTAACTTCTAACAATTCATGTTATTCTTTTATATTATACATTTATATTTAAACATAAAAAAGGTATAATTCTATTCTTTCATAAATCCACCTTTTGGTAACCTTCTAATAATTATGATAAAGCCTTAAGTTGTGGAGATTGTCAGCTGTGTTTTTGAATTGGCCTTGTACAGAACATGGATGACCGTCCCTACAGCTACAGTGGTGACCCCTCCTGCCGCACTCTTTCCTTTACTACTGTGACCAGTTTAATAATTATGCCTGTTTTTCTTTATCCTGTTGATTAAAATATATTTTATTTTTTCTGTTACACTACTAATTACTATTATTTAGTTACTGTACATGACGACCAGTGTAGCTGAAAATGAACACTGAAGTACGTTGGAAAAAACAATAACATATATTTTAAATTAGACGATTCTTGCATATTCATTTCATTTGTTTAAACTTATTTTTTATATTCTTTATCTCCCAATAGAAAAAAAAAACGAAAACAATTAGGATGCTGAAAAAAATTAATAAAAATTATGTAAATTAACTTTGTCAGTCGTATTTAACGATAGATGTTCGAAAGACTTGTTACAGCCCAAACATGCATTAATTAATAAATAGATATAAGTATCTCTCTCTTTCTCTTTCTCTCTCTCTCTCCCCCTCCCTCCCTTATATATATATATATATATATATATATATATATATACGAAAATTAACGAAGATAAAACGAAATTGGTTATAAACAACCGTCAATTTGAAATTACATGTTTGAACATTATTTTTGATCGGTATAAGTATCTCGCTCTCTCCCTCCTCTCCTTTCTCCTCTCTCTCCCTCTCCCTCTCTTTCTTTCTATATATATATATATATATATATATATATATATTCCATTTTTAAACAAGCTATTCCGCCACCCAGGTTTCCACCAGTAGTGGTGTTCTCAGGCAATTTTTAATAACTGATTTTACCTTTTACCGTTTTTCGTTTTAAGAACGCTCTTGTAACGGTGTTTTATTTTAACGTCCACGTGGCAGGGAATTTATGAACGCGCAATTTTTAAATTAAAACGGATTATGGCGTTTTCATCCGTGGTTGTATGAACCTAAGAAGTATTTCTTAGTGTGGATGCATTTAGTTATAATTTTCCAAATAAAAATAAACTGGTAAATGAAAGAACGGAAATTATGACTAAATGCATTCACACTAAGAAATATCCCTTAAATTAATACAACTATGATTGGAAACGCCATAATCCGTTT
Organism: Ascarosepion bandense; assembly: GCA_037127315.1. NCBI lineage: Eukaryota > Metazoa > Mollusca > Cephalopoda > Sepiida > Sepiidae > Ascarosepion > Ascarosepion bandense. The sequence goes on from JBBBDQ010001270.1 coordinate 1,798,838, forward strand.
TAATTTAAAAATTGCGCGTTCATAAATTGGATGTTACAAGAGCGTTCTTTAAAAAAAAACAGTAAACGGTAAAATCAGTTATTGAAAATCGCCTGAGAACACCACTAGTGGTGGAAAACTGGGGGTGGGGGGTGGAATAGCTCGTTCAAAAATGGAAAATATTCAAAAGTTCTACAATATAATTGTATCGAACACTTTTTAATACAAATGTGTACTGGTCTGACCTTATTAAGACCAGAGGCTAGGTATTAAACAATCAATCAATCAATCAATCAATCAATATATATATATATATATATATATATATATATATATATATATATATATATATACGGAAATTAACGAAGATTAACGAAATTGGTTATAAAAAACCGCCAATTTGAAATTACGTGTTTGAACATTATTTTTGATCGATGCTCGTATTTAAGTAGATATTCTGTTTATAATCGAACAGTATTATATATTTATTTATTTCCTAACAAACAATTATCGTAAATAACCAGGCTGGTAGAAATAAATATATAATACTGTTTGATTATAAAGAGAATATCTACTTAAATACGAGTATCGATCAAAAATAATGTTTAAACACATAATTTCATTTATATATATATATATATATATATATATATATATATATATATATTCATTTTTTATCGATACTCATATTTAAGTAGATATTCTGTTTTTAATGAAACAGTATTATATATTAAATAATCAGGCCGGTAGATAAAAATATATTATACTGTTTTATTAAAAACAGAATATCTACTTAAATATGAGTATCGATAAAAAAAAATAATGTTCAAACAATTCATATATATATATATATATACTTTTAAAGAAATAATGATTTTTTTCCATTGATTAATCTCATAGATTTTACTAAAACTATTATTATTTTTTTTTTTTTGGATATTCATATTTGAGTAAACGCTCTCCGTTTACATATTACGCGGTATCTTTAATACTTTTCATTTACCGGCCTGAATAGTTCAGAAATCATATTAACGAAAAATATGCGTTTTCCGGCCTGATTCAAACGTACGTTCTCCTCGGTAGGAAAAAGCGTCGTTAGATTCGACGTTCTTAAACCACTCAGACAGTGGTCGCCTGATGTTAATCTCAGTGTTTACTTTTATATATATATATATATATATATATATATATATATATATATATATAGACACTCACACGATGTCTAGTTGCGCACGCCACACAATAGCTTTTAAAAAACGCCTCTTTTCAAAAACACAAAAATTACGTGACAGTCAAATCATGAGCATGAAAAAACATGGCCAAAAACATCTTGAAATTGGGCAGGGAAGTGGCCGAAAGCATTTGGGAAGTCAACATTTTTAACTCCTTATCTCCATCAAAAAGAACACATGGAAGAACACTGGAAAAATATATCAGTAATTAATAAAATCTATCTTGTCGGTTGTTTTTAGCGAAATATATTTACATGAAAGATTGCTACCCCCCCCTACACACAATATTCGGACTATTGACCTTATCTTTGTTGCCATTTGTAAGATGTTTCGGTCGTTGTACTCTCCGGCCTTCTTCGAGTGCTAAGAATTTCGAACCGAACCCTTTATTACAATCACTGGGGAATTGTCATTGCAATATGAGCTTTGGTAAAAAATACTAGAGAAAACCATTAAGATCAATAAATTGCAATATCAACACTGGTAAAAAACGGTTACTGGACATTAGGTTTATAAGACCCATAAATTAAGTTCTTCTTGTTTTTAAGGATATAGTTCTTGTCTATAGATGTTGGTTAGTTCCTGTGACTTGACCCAAAGAGTTGTGAGTTCAATACCAGGCGAAAGCAGTTGCAAATAAGTAACTTACAGGGTTAGAAGAAGATAACACATGATTACCACAAGAGGCTCTAGGCAAGGAATAAGAATTATATGCCCCAGTAACTGCAATAAAGGCTTCAGTTAAGTTTACCACAGTCTACCACAGAAAGTCATGGTGAGCTACTGTATAATAAGCTTCTGCCCAGTCATTCATGTCTCTAAATAGATTTGATCGCTCAAGCATGTATCAGGTATGGCACTTAACTGACTGATATTATATAATATGGATTAATTTAATAATTGCACGTAATTTTAAAGCATAACTTGAAAAAAAAAACTGACGAAATATTGTTAAACACTATATTCTTTTTTTTATCTTAAATAGTGTTCATCGTCAAGTGTTGCAAAATATTGGAAAAGTTACGTTAATCATTTTGTTTGTTGAACAATCTATAATATCATAAGAGCCGCCTTCGTCCGTCCATCACAATTTTATATCTTATATATTATAGTAGGAGACGCGTCCATCCGTCCGTTAAAACGTCATATCTTAACCTTTTATACTATAATAAGAGCCGCGTCCGTCCATCCGTCACAATTTATTTACTTATGTACTATAATAATAACCGTATTCGTCCGTCACACAATTCAACCAGTAATAAAATATGCAGGATCGAATGCTGCCAGACCACGTATATTGTCTTTAATCATATCTCTCGAATATTCAGGCCGGAATAAATAAACAGAGCGGCTACTCAATTACGAGTATCCATTAAAAATACATTTAAACTTATAAAAAGTAGTTGCTGTATATTAATATATTTGTATATGATATTTAATATGTCAGATTAAATAAATTGCAAACACTGTGTCTGCTTATTTTTAATAACATCCATTCATACTCACGGATAATCTTTCGCGTATTAAAATTGAAATATGCCAGAAATGAACTGTAATGTTGACAGACGTTATTATCATTCATTTATCAATGTTCCCAAGTACTTTCAATCTTCTTCCGTTTAAAAAAAATTTTGCTGACTATATATATATATTGTATTATATATGACATATAATTATATATAATATATCATTTATATATATATGATATAAAATATAGATTCTCTATACATTTGTTCATAAGAAAATATTTAATATATATTTGTTTACTAAATGTTTATTTACATACAATTTTTAAAATTATTTAAATATGAATATAGTATGCATATATTATATTTCTTTTTATTACTACATATTTCATTTATTTGTTCATTATAAATATATATTCGCGTTTCATTAATTCTGTTTGCTATGAACATATACTTAATTATTTTTATTGCTTTTTTCTTTAATTGTGTTTTATTAAGACATGTTTTTATCGATGCAACTTTCATGGTCTCTCCCGATACATTTTTGTTTGTCGTAAATATATTTTAATAGTCTTTAATTACATCTTTTTAAATATATCATTAATATTCTTTCATTAATTCCTTTTCTTGTTTACAAATAAGTATTTAATAGTATTTCATGAGTTTCTGCCATTTTTTAATTAATGTAAATATCATTGATAATAATATTGAGCCAAACCTTTTTATATCCTATTGTTCTGTAGTGTAATGTTTTATCGACTTTTCAAAGCCATGATTGTTCTTGGGAATGATAGTGAAGCCGTTTCCTGCTGCTTTCTTCCATTGTAATTTATCGTGACACCGCCTCTAGTTAATCTGGCTGTTGATTCTTCCTCCCTTCTAACAGGCCATACAGAGGGTCAGATACAGGCAAAGAGAGACCGGGGAAAGCAGCGTGTTACACACATGACGGTCTTGAGCAAGTGGATGGCAGAGCGAGGTTTGGGTGGGGTGACAGGAGAAAGCGTGCTAGGCGCCAGCAGGGACAAGGTAACGTGGGAGGACATGATCGCCTACCGCATATAGAAAAAGAATGTTCTATCTGTGTTTTCTATCGCGTATTAAAATAACCTCGGCAGATTTTATTCGAAACTAATCCGAAGTAACAGAACAAAAGTTCAAGAATTAATTGCTTCGGTAGAGAATTTTTCGATATTATACCAAATAAATAAACGTGGAACAAGGAAAGAAATATAGGGAAATAAATAACTTTTAAGAGAATATTTTTGTCGACTAAAATTGGCGGCGACTTTTGCTATGATTGTTCGAATTTTATCGACGCAAACACAAAAGGATTTTAAAATTTGTTTGCAAATTTCACTGATAATAATAATAATAAAAACCAGAAGGAGAAAACTTGTCTATTAATTGATATGGCTTGTCCAGCGGATTGTAACATAGCAATCAAGGAATTTGAAAAACCGTCAAAATATAAAGACCTGGAAATTGAAATAGAAAAAAATGTGGAAATTGAAAACAAGAGTTGTGCCAGTGATAGTAGGTGCACTTGGAATGATAAAAAATGGAACAAAACAACACATTGAAAGAATCCCTGGAAACAAACCCCAGCTTAAGAGATATACAAAAAATTGTCTTATTAAGTACAGCCCACACACTAAGGAAAACTTTATCTATGTAATGCTGGGGATGATAGGGAAGATAGAAAAACATGAAATGGAGCCATTAACAACACGCCACTACCTGCCTTAGGTCTCCCCGCAGACTTGGTTGGTAGTGAGACCAAAGCAGAAATCGAAATATGATGAAAAATAACATAATAATAATAATAATAATAATAATTCTGTTTTCTATAATACAGAACGTTAAGTATTTATTTGTATATATATATAAATGATATTTACATGAATTAAAAAAAGGCAGAAACTGCAGAAACTCATGAAATACCATTAAATACTGATTTGTAATCAAGAAAAGGAATTAAATGAAAGAACAGTAATGATATATTTAAAAAGATATAATTAACTATGTAGTCATCCACAGACGGATCTGTTCCGCCGCATTACAGCTCATTAGTACGGTTAGACATCCGATTACTTTTTAACCTAAGATTGAAACCCGACCGCATTGTCGTTAGTCGGCGATTTTACATCTGGGCTATGGGCGCACCGCAGAAAAATGCAGACTTTTAGTATATGATACGCCGATAGCCAGCGTGCTCTAATTTATTACTGAATGAGCGATGCGTAGATACTAGAGCAGCTACTGTCTTTTCAAATCTACCATTCTTCCAGAGTGCTCAATCAGGGTGTGAGAGTGTAAATATATATATATCCTTCTTGCCACGCTCATGGAGAGAGAATGACAATAAGAAGCCTCTTTTGCAGTGCCTGATTGTTCTATATTTTGCAATAATTATGTGGCCAAGTAGTGAAGAATATATATATATTTTCTCTATTGTAATAAAGACCCTTATGTATTTATTTATATGTAACACACACATATCTATCTATCTATCTATCTATCTATCTATCTATCTATCTATCTATATATATATATATATATATATATACTTTCTGCTGCACTCAGGTGTTTAAACTTTTTTTTCCCTCGATGTCTTAATGTAAGATAGTCAAAAGCAGGTACATTAATATATATGTTGCCGTCATTTCAGACGGCAAATAGATATAAATATTTTTCCGCCATTTTTGACGACACAGGCCCACTCATAGTAGTAGTAGTAGTAGTAGTAGTAGTAGTAGTAGTAGTAGTAGTAGTAATAATAATAATAATAATAATAATAATAATAATAACTGTCCACTGTGCACTCTGCTGCCAGCAAAGGAATACAGGCGATACGACATCATAAATCAGCCTTCAGAATACATTAGGAACTATGCAAGAGGTATAGTTAAATGCTACGATCATTCATCATGGTCAGTTGTCGAGAATGAGTAAGTGAAGTTCATAGGGCATACAACACACTAGACTAACAAGCTGCTCGGAGAGACACCGTCCTGTTATCGCACAAGATTAACAATGCATGGGCCCAGATAGACGTTGTTGTATCTTGGGATTAATGCATCGTGATGGTCGGGCATGTAAATAGGCAGAAATAATAAGAACTGGTAGGGTGAACAGGAGAAATATACCGAGCAGTAGAAGGCCTTGGTGATACCAGAAATTTTTTTGAGAGTGTGTTGATAGCACCACTGCCATGTGCTGGGGAAAGTGTTTTGTCCAAGCTGTGGGTAGGAGCGAATATATGACCAACATCTTCTTCTTCTTCTTCTTCTTCTTCTTCTTCTTCTTCTTCTTCTTCTTCTATTTGTGCACTGTCCCTTCAGGACGTAGGCGATCATGGCCCTCCACGTCTCCCTATCCCTTGTGGCCCTCAGCATGTTTGTTCCCGTTACTCCTGGTAACCCCCGTTCCGTCATCCACCCGACCAGGCCCTGCAAATATGTTATCCGCTGCCTTCCTCTGTCTCTCTTTCCCTCTACCTGGCCAGTCAGTATCAGGTTCTCAAAACTCTCCTTCCTCATTGCGTGTCCCAGGAACTTCAGTTGTCTCTTCCTGATGCTCAGTATTAATTTCCTTTTTGTTGCCATTCTTTTCAACACCTCATCGTTACTTGTAGTCCACGATATCCGCAGCATCCTTCTGTAGAACCACATTTCCGCTGCTTCCAGTTTTGTCCTCATTTTCGATGATATTGTCCACCACTCACTACCGTATTAAAGAATTGACATCACATAGCAATCCAGCACTCTTTTCTTTGTTTCTAGTGAAATTTTCCTGTGTGTTAGTACTTTGCTCAGCTTCTGGAATGCGCCAATTCGCCTTCGGATCTCTGTGTTGCACTTTCCATCTCCTGTTAGAACACTTCCTAGATATTTAAATTTTTGCACCTGCTTTATTCTTATATCTCCCCCACCTGTATTTTGCATTTTGGGTTGCACCTTTTGCTGATGACCATACCCGGCCGAAACATATAAAAGTTATACAGGATCTCAATTATCCCTGTTTTGCTAGGGGAAGGGTTGTGTTTAAAAAATAAAAGTTATCGGATACCTCGTGTGTAAAAATCCCTGAAAACATCAGCATCACAAAGCTAGAAAAAAAAAAGTTTGTGCAGAACCGTACGTATCATTCGCAGATATCATCTCCATCTAAACGAAACATCCCAATATTTTGTAATAATCATTTCACCCCAAACAAGGTAAGACCACCATTGGTGCACAGAGGGTTGCAATAAAAGAAAAAACAAAACAAAAACGATAAAAAACTAGCGATGTCGAATAAAAGATAAAAGAAAAATTGGAATCAATGTGATAGAAGATGGCATTTGACTTGCATTTAACTTTTGAAGATTGTAGCTATTAGGAAAAAATGCAAACGGTAGGGAGTTCCACGAATAGGAAGTGCGAAAAAAGAAACTATTAGAGTAGATGAGAGGGCTACATTTAACTATTTCGACGGTAAAATGTTCTATTATAGTTCCCGTTTTTTACATATAGAACACGGGGGTGACTAAGTTGGCACTTAAAGGTACTCTCTGGCAAGATGAGACCCTACACAATAATAATGGTAATAATAATAATAATAATAATAATAATAATAATAATAATAATAATAATAATATTAATAATAATAATAATAATAATGAAGATCCCAAAATGCAGGTTCTGTGATAAATACCAAGAAACATCTAATCTTAGAATATTTTGTACTTGCCCCAAATGAATATAAAAATAGTCACGATAGAGTGGGGCAATATTTACATTGGACAATGTTCAAACACTATGAAAATATGTAAACAAACACTGGTATGAACATCACCCAGCACCGGTTACAGAAATAGAAGATGTCACCATTCTATGAGATTACGCAATCTACACAGACAGAAAAATTGAAGCAAATAGGCCAGACATTATTGTTAAAAACCAGAAAGAAAAAACTTGTCTATTAATTGATATGGCTTATCCAGCGGATTGTAACATAGCAACCAAGGAATTTGAAAAAACTGTCAAAATATAAAGACCTGGAAATTGAAATAGAATAAATGTGTGAATTGAAAACAAGAATCGTACCAGTGATAGTAGGTGCACTTGGGAATGATAAAAAAATGGAACAAAACAACACATTGAAAGAATTCCCTTGAAACCCCAGCTTAAGAGATATAAAAAGAATGTCTTGTTAAGTGCAGCCCACACTCTAAGGAGAAATTTGTCTGTGTAACGCTAGGGATGTTAGGAGTGACAGGAAAAAAATATGAAATGGAACCATAACAACACACCACAACCTGCCTTAGATGTTTCCGCAGACTTGGTAGGTAGTGCGAACAAAGCAGAAAGCGAATTATGACGAAAATGGAATAATAATAATAATAATAATAATAATAATATCCCTTGAAACCCCAGCTTAAGTGAAATACGAACAATTGTCTTTATAAGTACAGCCCATTCTTTGTTCATGTAACGCTGGTGATGTTATGGGAGTTAGAAAAACAAACGGTGAAACGCAGCCATAACAACACACCACGACCTGGCTTAGGTCTTCCGACCGACTTGGTTGGTAGTGTAACCATAGCAGAAACCGAAATAAAATAATAAAAAGGAGGAAATTGGAAGCAAAATAGTATCAGTCATTGTAGGTGCGCTTGGAATGACACACACACACGCACACACACACACACACACAAAAGAACACAGTAAAACATTGAAAAAATCCATGGAAATTCCAGCTTAAGACTTATACAAAATAAGATATATTTTATAAACACTAAGAGGAACTTTGCTCGTGTAACGCTATCAATGCTATGGAAGATAGAATAACAAATCATGAAATTTAGCCATAGAAACACACCACTACCTGCTTAGATCTTTCCCCAGATTGGTAGGTAATGTGACCATAGCAGAAATCAAAATATAACAATAATAATAATCGCAGCAACAACAGCAAGATCGTCGAATCTACAGTTCTAAATATTCTGTTGAATAAACAGTGTCAAATAGAGCCACAAAACTATATCTATCTATCTATCTATCTATCTATCTATCTATCTATCTATCTATCTATCTATCTATCTATCTATCTATCTATTTCAATCTTTTCATTATCTATCTATCTATCTATCTATCTATCTATCTATCTATCTATCTATCTATCGTTTTATGTATATATATGAACAAAAAATAAGCAAGGTTTTATCCTTAAAACTATGGGCACATAAATATAATTACAAATAATTTATATATGATATGGAGGCAGCAACTAAATTATATATATATATATATATATATATACTACCGGCCATAATTATTAGGCCAGTTTTCTATTTTACTTAACCTTAAAGTTAACTTTCTTAAAAAAAATCTATATTTTCTTATATTTGAAAATTAACTTTCGCCTGAAAAATTAAGTAAAACTATAATTATTACTTAATTTCATATTTTTGAAAGTTAACTTTCTTCTGAAATTATGTACCCCCCCCCCAAAAAAAAAAACGAAAAAAGAAAAACACGCAAATACACGCAGTATTTTTGAAGGTTAATTAAATTACTACACTTATCACTTATGTTCATATATTTGAAAGTTAAATTTCTTCTGAAATTAAGTACCCCCAACCAAAAGAAGAAAAAAAAAGAACACACAAATACCCTCAACTTTCTGAAAACTTCTGCATTTTTTAAAAATTCTCAATGTCATTTTTTCCATTTTTAACTTTTAACTTCCTTTACAATTGATGTAATTATTGCTTTATTTTCAATGTTAAGTATAAAAAAAATGCTTTACTGTACTACTTATTTTGTTCTTTTTGTTATTTATAATTTCTAAGTATTTTCATATTTTCATATATTTGAAAGTTAACTTTTTTCTGAAATTAAGTACACGCAACTTTCTTAAATTAATTACAACCCCCCCCCCAAAAAAAAACAAACTTGCATACACTCAAATTTCTGCTGAAATTGAGTACCGAAAAAAATAAATCGCGTAGTAATTTCCTCAAAGACTTTTCAGTAAAGGAAGTAAATAGGCCGAAATTAAATAGGCGAATGTCTTATCACTGAGCTGGTAGCGGGTGAAAAATAGAGCGAGAAGAAGTCCGATTTTTTTCTGGTCGTTAAAATAATAAAAGGTAGGTTTCTTTGTTGATTTGAGTTGACTATTTTGGAAAAATGTGGGGGCATAAGGGCTTTCGGGATCTAAAACAAAAATTTACCCCTTTTTCTTTTTCTTATTGGCTAACGGAACCAAAGGCTTCCTATCTGTCTTGTAACATTTTGCAAATTTATAATAAGAAAAGAACCATTCTATTTTCATTTAGAATGATCCACTTGGCAATAAATACTAAAAATAGTATCAAATACATCATTTTTTTTATTTTTTAACTGGGTTGGCCTAATAATTATGGCCGGTAGTCTATATATATATATATATATATATATATATATATATATATGTGTGTGTGTGTGTGTGTGTGTGTGTGTGTGTGAATTAATAACTATACATATGGGTATACATTCAAGTGTACGCACATAAATGAAAATATTTTTCAGGAGTTAATAAAATAGTGGTCAAATGTAGTTTAAACAGAGCTACATTGGTGGCTCGACTCGGAGTTTCCATGCACCACGCAATCATCAAATTATACACACCTGATGATTGGATAGTGCTTGAAATTTTGAATCGGCTCACCGACGTAGGCTTATATATATATATATATAGACTATATATATATATATACACACACACACACACACACACATATATATATATATATATATATATATATATATATGTATATATAATATATATAGACTACCGGCCATAATTATTAGGCCAACCCAGTTAAAAAATAAAAACATGATGTATTTCATACTATTTTTAGTATTTATTGCCAAGTGGATCATTCTAATTGAAAATAGAATGGTTCTTTTCTGCTTATTTTTTAATAAAATCTGTTCATTCTCACGGATAATCTTTTGTGTATTACAATTGAAAGATGTCAGATACGAGCTGTAACGTTGACAGATGTTATTATCTTTGAAAATTAAACAATACAAAAGTAAAAATACCAGAATGTCTTTTTTATTTCTCCATAATTCTTTCTACGAGGAAGTTTTAATAATTGTCAAACATTGATAGGCAAACGTTTCCTATTTATTCTTTATCTTAAACACACACACACACACACACACACACACACACACATATATATATATATATATATATATATATATATATTACAATCGATTCTGTTAACTTCTTGGTAGAGACTATTACCACACGACCTCCATCATATGGAACATATTTTTCGATTTGGTAGTAATCCTACCTTTCGCTCGTTGGGGCCTCATTTAAAGAATAATGTATTAATGATGTATAAAATGTATATATATATATATATATATATATATATATATATATATATATATATATACTACCTTTTGAAAAGGATTCATGTATTTCATACTATTTTTAGT
>JBBBDQ010001270.1:1815000-1842500 GCA_037127315.1 Ascarosepion bandense
TTCTGTCAGGCATTGACATCACAAGCTTCTTCAATATATCTAATGGTATCTCCTGCTAAGCAGCTTGTATTTTTACCTAAATAAGAGAAAAGGTCAATTATATCCAAGGATAATAGAATAATGAGTAGTTTCAAAATAACTTGTTTAATAGAAAATAAGGAAAATAAAATACAACATCTTTTTAAGAGATTTTATTTACACCTAGTTTTCATTAATCAATATTTATTAGCAATTTACTGTAATTGAAGTTCAGTGAGGTTTTTAGGAAAATCACCCCTGTCCTAATACTTTTGCACACTACCGATAGTGTGAAAAAGTGTTAGGACAGACGTGATTTTAAACTTTATTTTGATGCCTCGTAAAAGATAAAATAGTTCTTGTCCTAATACTTTTGCACAGTACTGTATATCTATAAATCTGATGAAAAATATCGAGACTTTTACTATGGTAAATCAGAGTAAAGCTGATTGGTACAACTTTACCTTGACCTCAGACAAGTAGGCACATTATCATACTCTCCTTCTTTACGGTAGTACTTGGAAGAAGAGTGTGTAGAATGTGGTCATTTAACCACACCACAGATTTTCCATCAGTGACTATGTCTTTTCCAGTAGTTTTTGGCTAAGGACAACATTCTTCATGTTCGACCATTATCATATTCCCCAGATTCAGCAGCTTGCAACCTTTTACTCTTGAATAATAAAGTTCCAATTGAAAGGAACAATATTTCAAGACGTCAAGGTAGTCCGAGAGATTATGACTATATACCTGCACCCTAACCCAAGAAACAAGTTCCAGAAAGGATTCCATCAATAAAAAGATGCTTGATAAAGTGTGGCTTCAGTATAGGACTGCTTCAAAGGAGATTAAATGCTGAATTGATATGTGATCTAGTTTTTCTTATGGCACCAGACTCAATACCTTCTGATCAGACCTCGTACATATATATATATATATATATATATATATATATATATATATATATATATATATATATATATTCTGATGAGCTGTGTCACATTAAATAAATTGTAAACAATATGTTTGCTTATTTTTATATTTTTAACAAAATCCGTTCATACTTACGGATAATCTTTCGCGTATTACAACCAAAAGATGTCAGAAATGAGCTGTAACGTTGACAGATATAGTTTTCATAGATTTCTTAAGGTACCCAAATACTTTCAACCTTTTTCCGAGGTCATCTTCAGGGGTGTGAGTTATGGTAACTAAAGATGAAGATGTCTATTTCAGCGAGAAAACTCTCGCTTATCAACAGCGATCTAAAACCAAAAAGAATAGCTATTCAAAAAATGTAAATTTTGGAATTTATTGATATAATATATATCAGTAATGAATTAGAGCACTATCTCTATTAGGGTATGATACATAATGCGCTAAAAGTCTGCCACCTTCTACCGAGTGCCCATAGCTCAGAGGTAGAACCGCCGACAGACACAAATTCGGTCGGGCTTCAATCCTGGTTAAAAGCAATCGGATGTCTAACCGTACTGATGAGCTCTGACACAGCGAAACAGATTTGTCTGCGAATGACTATATATATATATATATGTGTGTGTGTGTGTGTGTGTGTGTGTGTGTGCATGTATGTGTGTGTTTTCATGGTTTATATATGTGCGCGTTGACCGACAGCAAGATTTGGCGTTTTTGATTCTCTGTTAAAGTGGTAGTGGACGCTGTTTTATGATCTGATGTTAGATCTGTCTGTTTTAATTAGGGGCGTGTTTATTGCTATATATATATTTTTTCTTTTAATTGCTATTCAGTATTCGTTCACGTGTGTGTGTGTGTGTGTATGTGTGTGTGTGTGCGCGTATACTTGTATTTTATTTCATACTTCTGTATTCATTTTATATACTAAACGCATTGTGATAGCCTTCAAAACCTGCCTATACACCTAATATACACAATGCTTCAAGCAAATTACAAAACTCTCCTATTTTATAAATGTTATTTTTTTAGGAAATCTTTTAATAGCTTTCTCTTCTTCTTGCTATCAGCTTCGTTAGTGTCGTAACACACAATCTTCAGGCGTGTAGCATTGTTTGCTGCAATGCTGCTCCCATCCCAGGAACCCAGCACAGAAATCCGAAAAGAGGTAATTTAAGCTAACTGACCAAATTCTTCGTGACGAGCACAGAAATACCTGATATGTTAAAAGTCCCACGCATTTTCGGGCAAGCAAAGGAAAAAATTACAAATGAAACCCCGTACGAAGTATTTCTTCATGACTATTAAAAGTATTCGACAGCGTGTTGGGTTTTAACATTTGGTTCTCTGTGACAATTATATAGAACCAGAATAGCAGCAGACGATGCCAGTCGTCGGCCTATTGCGTTCTATCTTCTTCTTTTATGTGCCATGTTCTTTCAGAGCGTAAACGATCATGGCTTTCTCCATCTCCAAATCTCTGGGGGCTCTTAGCATTCGTTCCGTCATCCACCTGTAATCCACTGCTTTCCCCTGTCTCTTTTTCCTTCTATCTGGCCTTTTAGTAACAGGTTCTTCAAGCCCTCCTTCCTTATTGCATGTCCCAGGATCTTTAACAGTCTCTTTCTGATGCTCTGTATTAATTTCCTTTCCGTCTTCATCTTTTCCATTACCTCGTCATTGCTCACATACTCGGTCCATGATATCCGCAGCAACCTTCTGTAGAACCACATTTCAGCTACTTCCGGTTTTTCCTTCATCTTCGAAGATATTGTCCAACATTCACTGCCATATTGAAGAACCGACATATAGCAATCCAGTACTCTTCTCTTTCTTTCTAGTGAAATTGTCATATTTCTTAGTACTTTAAGCAACTTCTGGAATGCTTCATTCACCATGCCAATTAGCCTTCGCCTAAAAGTCGAGAACGGTAGCGAGAGATTCTATTCAAAGAAAGAATAATATTCTTGCTCTATCATTAGAGGTTCATCTTTTTTTCACTTCTTTCTGTTTATGCCCTATAATGGGTTAATTTCTACAGAATCTATCTATCTATCTATCTATCTATCTATCTATCTATCTATCTATCTATCTATCTATCTATCTAATAAAATTTGTTTTTTATTTAAAGTTAATATAGTTTACATTGGGACACGGACATTTCTATGTTTCGATTTTTACTTTGTCATCAGGCAATGTTAGATTGCTGTAAAAATGATTTTCATTTGAATATAAGAAACAATACGTTTGTTATTTATGGATGTGGAAAGATAGAAAAAACTATGTGTGTTCAATTCAACTAATCAGAAGAGAGATTCACTTTAAATTTGAAAAAGTTTATATTTTTGGGGAATACATGAGTTCTTCTTTCAATCATAACGGCAAAAGTATCAGTCGATCAAAACCAATGTCTAAATCCCATTTCTGTTGATGTATCCATTATTTTTACAAAATTATTCTCTTATTTTTCTTTGTTTCTCATTAATTTCTAAAAGAAAAACGAAAAGAAAGAAAACATTTATATATATATATATATATATATGTGTGTGTGTGTGTGTGTGTGTGTGTGTGTGTGTGTGTGTGTGTGAGGTAGATCAGTCGATTACGCTACCACCGGGCCATTTGTATTGTATTCGTAACGAGACCATAAAGTTCAGACCATGATATTGTAATTGGCTGATATCCCCAAAGTGAATGTCTAAAATCCTTACATGCTAAAGTTTCATTTTCCTTTAAAAGATGTATTAAACAGATTCTAAATGTTTACTGGTCTAATTCAAATTTATAACTGTTTACTATATATAGTAATTGCCTGATTGCATAGGGCATGTTCAACAGACGTATGGTAATATGTATATTTATTAGTATATACTTTAGAGGTCTGTTATATTACAGCGAGCACTCTTTTATGAAAACAAGATAAATATTTATATATCCGCGTTTACTTTCGTGTATATCTGTACGTGTATTTATTGATATCCATATTTATATATCTATATAGAGAGAGAGAAAGAGAGAGAGAGAAAGAGAGAGACAGGAAGTGAGACAGAGAGAGATAGTATTGGATAAAATTCAAATTTAAGCTGATTTTGTTATTAGAAAGTGAACAATGTAACAGTGGTATTCAGGGTTTGATAGGTTTCATGCTTTTGGCCCGAATCTTGAATATTTTACGAAACTTGTAAGTCTACTAATTCGTTTATAATTTACTCTGAAAATTCTTCCCTTTTTCCAATAACATAGCAAAATAAAAAGTGAAAAGAAAGAGATGCAGATATATATTGACAAATGATTTTACAACAACTTGACTGTGTCAAATATTTCATTTTTAAAAGAATTGAACATTTCACAAACAGATATATATATATATATATATATATATATATATATATATATATAGCGTGTCCATAAAGTTCGTGTGCACTTTAGAACATATATAACTTTATTAGTATTTGCGATAGAATTAATTTGTAAAAAAAGAATTACAATAACATAAATGTATATATTTTAAGGTTTTATTGAAATTTTATTTAAGTTTCCACATGTCCCCATCATTAGCAATACAAAGGGTAATACGATTTTGCAGTTCATATTTTTTTACTTATCTAAAAATTGTTCCAAATTTTGTGGTAAAGAATTATTCAATAACTATACTTAAAACTGTGTACATTAAACTTTATAACATATTTTACTGATTATTTCTGTCACAAATACAAATAAATTTATAAATTTTTTAAAGTGCACACAGACTTTATAGACACTCTGTATATATATAATGGTAAAACATAATATGCTCTAGTTATGATTAAAAGAGCTCAATATCATTCATGGAGCGTGTGGAAAATTAAGATTGGGCCCACTAAAATTGAGTCTAGCAGGAAACAGAAGGTCACCACTCGGTGTTGAACTCAGTGCTCAATCGTGTGTGTGTGTGTGTGTGTGTGTGTGTGTGTGTGTGTGTGTGTGTGTGTGTGTAAAATATGAGAAACACTGGCCAACTTGCAACCACGGTTTCTGACGTTTTCGTCAAGCAACAAGTCATTCGAAACAGCATGATAAGTGTATCAGATATTTTACATATTAACGTACCTTACATTTTTGTTTTATGAAAATGATATTGAGCCCCTTTTAATTTCGCCGTACTTTTGGTGAATATCATTTTTGTCACAAATTTAATTCACAATTATATATATATATATATATATATATATATATATATATAAAATAGAATACGGAACAAATAAAATTTTTGCAACGTTCAAAACATTCATTTAAAACAGTGCTCAATATAAAAATAGAGCAATGAATATTTATTATTAATTATACTTCAGAACATGTACAAACTACAATTTACTACAAAGTTGTACGTTTTGTTTCGACGTTTTCTTTCAATGTTACAAAATGTACAATTTTGTAGTAGATTGTAGTTTGTACATATTCTAAAGTATAATTTTTCGTATATATATATATATATATATATATATATATATATGAATGTACATTTATATATATATATATATATATATATATATATATATTTCAATAAATTATTCACAGTATTTCCAAACAAATAATAAATCAAATAATAAAAATTGATCGGTTTATATAGATTTACCAAGCTTAACATAGTAGTCTGACACAATGACAGAAAACCGGAGCACTCGTGATAATCGATGTCATTACTCAAACCTGTTGTTTGAGAGACTAGCCTGCTTGCAACCAGTTTATGCATTAAACTGATTTTAAAATTAAAATTTTATAAAATTAACTTTTGTCAACTTTGTTTTTTATAAAATGCTAAATGTTAAAAAAATAATATATTTTAAATAAATTGTTGATTTAAAATATAGTATTTACGATAGGTAATTATCTTTAGTAACTATTTAGTTTTAGTTTAAAATACTACTTATACTACTACTAGTATTACTATGACTACTACTACTGCTAATAATAATTATTATTATTTTTATTAATAATAATAATAATTTTTGGCTATTTTTAAAAAATGTTATTTTTTACTTGTTTACATCTCATGTTTGTCGTACTAATCATCATTATCATCCATCGAGCAACCAATGATTGGTCGGAAATCCATCGACAATCCCATTCCACACAACAGCATTGCTTTGCTCTGACCATGGTTTTGTGAGTGGGACGTCATGAACTTCATTCGATGGCTGATACATCGCCTATCCTACAGTCGGGTGTATTTATATGCAAGACACTATCTCAAGGAAGATTACGAATCAAGGCTTAATACCTCTTCTAAGTCATCGACGTCCGCCAAAGGGTCTCGTCTACCCAGTTTCACTCACAAGGAATGGGTCTACCTGTTGTTTGGTTTTCAGGCACTTTCTAACGGTGCCGCACGCTGCGATCGCCTCCTTTAGACCATAACTTCAAGAAGTCACTTTCCTGACAAATAATAACAGTCATTTAAGTGATACACGCTTAGGTGATCATGGCTGTTTTGATCCATGACTGACTAACAGAAGACTTCCCGCAGTAGGTTGCCATCACTTTTTGTGGCAGACTAGTTCCCAACCAAGACTATATGATCCATGTACCAGTCAGTCAGTCAAGTGCCATACGGAATACACGCTTGGGTAATCATGTCTAGAAAGAGACATGACTGACCAGGCTGAAGATTTTAGATTGTCATTACTTTCTGCAGTAAACAGGTTGCCAACCGAGGCATAATCTGTTTTAGTATTCAACCCATAGCTGGAGGGAGAAGAGATGGATTAATACCTTTCCCAAGTTTTTTGAGTTAGTGAAAAAGACGAAACGAATTCGACAGGAATTTGAACTCGGCTTCCAGTCAAATTCATTTCGTTCACTTACACACAAATCCAGTAAGGAAAGGGTTTATATGTAGAGGGCCTAACATATTCCGCTAAATGAAAAATTTAAATAACATATTGTTGATATATCTGGTCAAGTGCTCCAATATAAATAAGACCATTTCTTCCAACCCATTCGCAAATATATTTGTGTTCAGTGATGAGAAAGAGGAACAAGTTACAGGGAAGTCAGAGAATGAGTTAGAACAGGATGAGAATACAGGTGTGAAGAGGACTGCATGAGAGTGGAGTAGAAAGGGAGAAGAACATGATTGATAAGAAAGAGGAACAAGTTACAGGGAAGTCAGAGAATGAGTTAGAACAGGATGAGAATACAGGTGTGAAGAGGACTGCATGAGAGTGGAGTAGAAAGGGAGAAGAACATGATACAAGGGTTGTCAAGAAAATAAGAGATGGAATTGACTTTGCATTTAAATTCTTGGAGGTTGTAGTTTTCAGGGAAGCAAGCATACTGCTATTCATTTCAAAGTTCACGACAAAATCCAAAGGAGGATCTACAACGTAATCGGTCCTGATTTGTCAATTCACCTTTAGTCACTCTCCCACCGACAAGATGTGGTTTTCTTTTGTCTTTTCTGAAAATATTTTCATGGCTTCTGCTCTGACGAGATTTTCCCCTGGTACCCCGCTGACATGAATTTATTTGTGCTACTAGATTGGCAACTAGGTCCTACTCCTTCATCGTCAAAATAGTCAAATGTACCCGCCACTTCTACGTCTTTTTGTCATGGTGGCATCACCCATTACAACGGATTGAACTCTTCCTACAACTACATATACTTCCCCTCACAAGAGGAGCGCAGATCAAGAGCTCAGAGGTAAGAGATCTGCATAAGCAGATCAGTGGAGAGCAATAGGCAGAGATAGCCAAAACTGCTACTGTATGACTATTGTGAGTCCCAATTACAGTATTACTTCCTAATCCGTATTTATTCGTTCTACTAACAGAGTTCTGCGTATTGTATTTTGCTGTGTTAATATATATTCGTTATTTCCTATTTTCGTTGTTGTTATATTATTTCTTGCTGGACTTCGTAACCGGGTCTATGACACTTTTCTCGCACGTCCCGTCTGTAGATCTTCTTTCCGTATACTTGTTTCTCTGATAGCTACAATCTCCAAAAGTTTAAATGCAACGTCAGTTGCCATCTTATACCTGACTAAATCCCACACACCACACTAAATTACATCCTTCTTTCGGTATTCCCTTGTACCCTGTTTTTCTCTCTCTGTGAACCCCTGCGTACCAGTGGCAGTCCTACATTCCTTGATGTGAAACGATTTACGCTCTCACACCCTGATTGAGCACTCTGGAAGAGTGGGAGACTTTGTAAACAGTAGTTACTCCGGCATTTACGCATCGCTCCTTCGTTAATGAATTGGATCAATCTAGCTATTGGGCGTGTTTATACGCGCTAAAAAGTCTGCCCTCTTCTGCCGGACGCTCGTGGCCTAGGGGTAGAATCACCGACTGATGACGATGCGGTCGGGTTTCGAATCCTGCGTTAGTGAAGCGATCAGAGTCTAAACCGTACTGATGAGCTGTAGATGATTATAGTGTGTATATATATATATATATATATATAACCGGCCATAATTATTAAATCACCCCATTTCTAAAAAAAATTATGTATTTCATACTTTTTTTAGTATTTATTGCCAAGTGAATAATTCTAAATGAAAATAGAATAGTTCTTTTGTTAATACTGCACAATAGCATGTGCATCAAATGAACTGTTCTGGTGTCCAGTTTTTCTGCTCTCTCCCCATGCTAGTCTCTTCTTCTTATTGGCTGGCCGAAGCAAAATTTTCCTGACTGCCTTGTAAAATTTTGCAAAGTAAAAATAACAAAAGAACCATTCTGTTTTCATTGTAAATTATCCACTTAGCAATAAATACTAAAATAGGATGAAATACATCATTAAAAAAAAACTGGGGTGACCTCATAATTATGGCTGTTAGTATCTGCTCCGATGAGCTTAGATCACTGGTGCCGCCTAAGCACGAATTTACACGAGATACTAGATTAGCAACTAGGTCCCACCCTTTTACAGTTAAACAAATAAGATGTAACCGTAAATTCTACTCCAACAGCTTCTTTTCTCGCGCTTCCCGCCTGTGGAACTCCCTTCCACAAGTCTACTTTCCCGACATTTACAATCTCCAGGTGTTTAAATGTAGGGTCAATAGACACCTCCTATCACACTAACTCCCAACTATTCTCACAACACTCTCATCTACCCAACCCTCATTCTCGGTATCCTCACCCGCCTATCACCCACCCTCTGTTATTTCCTATATTTAATCAGCCTTTCTCCACTCTACGTAGCCCCCTGCACAGTAGTGGCAGTGACATGCCTTGCTCGGGGTGAAACGCTTATAAAAAAATTAAATATATATATATATATATATATATATATATATATATACAGTGTATTATCAAGGCCAAGTAGTTTGAAATATTTTAATGCATTCAATGAAAATATTTTTAATTGTTAATATGTTTTCTTCATTTTGGTTAGAAAGTTTGTTCATCCTACAGTCTTTAAAAAAAAGAAGTCTGAAGAGAGAGAACTAAAATGGGGCAATTTTTTATTTTTTAAATTTTTATTTCATATTGCGATATATACAACCACGCGTTCAGAAATAATGAATAACTCAAATCTAAAATAGTGCCTACCTGTGCAACGGAATTTTCTCAGTAAAAGTTCGACCCGTAAAACAAAGAACATGCTTAATCAGCGTCAGTTAAGAAGGATTTTTAGGACCTACTTAAATAAACTTGACCACACGTAACAAATTAGGATTTTAAAGATCGGGGTGTGGGTAGAAACAAAATAATTACTGTAATTAATATAGATCTATTTGTTTATCGGAAGGATATTTTAATGAAGACTATCCACTCCTAAATCGATACAAATTCAATATTTTTTAATTTCTAAAAATTTTGCGGACGACTAAAGATCTAAGATAATGTTAAAAATTATATCCAAAAACGTTTTCTCCTATTTTTTACGAATGAACTGGTGAGGCAGAAAATACCTCCCCCCGCATAAACTTTCACCGGTGTGGTGCTTGTAAACTTAGGTAAATGGCAATGGTGTCTTTACCACGCTAACGTCTTACAGATTTTTTCAAATAATACCAGTTAACATCATGGTTTGGACTGTCCGACCGTACATATAATACTGTTGTCATATCTGGTCAGGCGCACCTTTTGTTCATCTCAGGGTTCTCGACAGGCTCCAAAGGAAAATCTGTAATATGATCAGTCCCGACCTGGAAGCTCGATTCTAGCCACTTTCACCGTCGGGATGTAGTTTCTATCTCTCTATTCTACAAATATTTTCATGGCTTCTGCTCCAGCGAGTTTAGGTCACTGGTGCCCACTTTACAAGAATTTACTCGAGCAAATAGACTGGCAACGAGTCCCCACCCATTTTACAGTTTAATCTACCAAATGCAGCTGACACTTCTACTCTATCAGTTATCTTTCTTGCAGTTGATGCCTGTGGAACTCCCTTCCGTATACTTGCTTCTCTGATGGCTACAACATCAAGAAATTTAAATGCAATGTCCATTCCCATCTCTTGTTCACTTGACTCCAGTTCTTCTCTCATCCTTTCCCCCCATCACCTTGCGTATCTCGTTCTTTTCCTTTCTCACTCTACCCTTGTAACTGTGTTCACACTGGTATTCCCATCCTTCTCCTGCCCTTTCTCGGACCCCCACTGTAACTGGTTTGTCTTTCTCTTTGATCTCCTCCTGCTTAAACTTTTACTCTCTTGTGTAGCTTCCCGCGCATCAGGGGCGGTACAGCCTTGCTTGGGATAAAACTGTTACAAAACAGAAATAATCATGGATTGTTTAAGATTAGTGAATCTGTAATTCCAGCAGAGTACTTTTCACGCTTACTTCCTATTACGTCTGCTGTAAGCGTTTAGTAACGGATGTGCGTTGTGGTGCAGTGGATATCAGCTCGGAAAGAGAAATTGGTGAGCCGAGTTCGAATTCCAGTTCAATACCCTACATTCACTTAAGCACTGTTACCCTTGTGAAAGGTATTAATCCGTCCCTTCCCTCCAGTTATGGGTTAAATAACAAGGGTAGGACTTGGGGAATCTGCCCTTAAAAACAAATCCCAATGAATCTTGATACTCGAAAAAGAAAAAGTATTACTAGACACAAAACTTATATAAAAAACAACAATAAATTGTTGAAAGAAAAAGGTATTACTAGCAATAAATAAAAGTTTAGTTGGCAATAAATGACCCGCCGAGGTTGATTTGCCATAAAAACAAAACAACCAACCAACCTGTTACGTCGGAATTATGCTACTCCCAGTAAAAAATCGATACTGTTATGCGTCGAAAATTTCAGAACCACAGACTCATCAGTCAGTTAAGTGCCATGCGCGATACACGCTTGGGCGATCATGTCTCGAAAGAGACATGACTGACTGGGCAGAAGATTATCCCGCAGTAGGTTGCCATTGCTTTCTGCGGTAGACTGGTTGCCGACCAAGGCTATAGAATCCAATCTGTCCTATTATTTAACCCATAACTGGAGGGAAGAGACGGATTAATACCTTTCCCAAGGATATTTGCGCGTAAGTGAATGCAAGGAATTCAAATGGAATTCGAACTCGGTTCCTCGATTTCTCGTTCCGAGCCGATATCCACTGCGCCACAACGCAAAGAAAACCACCCGGAAGTAAGTTTGAAGCGCCAGGAATTCTGGGTAACGGAAAACTTTGTTTACAACACAATGTCTGCCGAATCGAAGCCACTGTATGGAGGATGATATTTTTAAAGACAATCAGTTAAGTTCCATACGTGATACACGCTTGAGCGATCATGTCTCGAAAGAAACATGACTGACTGGGCAGAAGATTATTCCGCAGTAGGTTGCCATTATGGTAGAACCCAATCTGTCCTGTTGATTAACCCATAACTAGAGAGAAGAGACGGATTAATACCTTTCCAATTGCGCGTAAGTGAATGCAAGGAATTCAACTGGAATTCGAACTCGGCTCGCCGATTTCTCGTTCCAAGAGGATATTCACTGCACCACCAAAACGCACAAAACAAACGAATTATAACTGTAACCCTATATTTTTAATCAACAGTAAAATATCTTTTTTAAATAACTGTTATTTGGGTAATTTAAAATGTGGGAGATTTTTCTGCCTTATAAGTCGAGCTGATTTTTATATGATTTATTCAGAGCCACCAAGCTGCTGTCTGTCAATCATCACAGGCAACCTCTCCTGCCTCCCATAAGCATAGACCAATCGAGTCTCCCTGAGAGCAATACACTGTGCATCTTGGCCTTACACTCTCTTCCGATCTCAAGTGGAACCATTACATTGAGTCAATAGCTCAATCCACTGCTAGGAAGGTTGGGTCACTGTCTCGAGCCAGGATGTTTTTTCCTCCTCAATCCATGCTCCGTGCATGGAGTACTGCTGTCATATATGGTCAGGCGACCCTACCGTTCATCTCAGTATTCTTGACAAGCTTCAAAGGGGAATCAGGTAAATGTGATAGGTACCGACTTGGCGGCTCGACTAAAGCCACTTCCCCACCGACGGGATGTGTCTTTCATCTGTCTGTTCTATAAATACTTTCATGGCTTCTGCTCTAACGAACTTAAGTCACTGGTGACCCTGCAACAGGTGTTTACTCGTGCAATCAGACTGGCAACTGGGTCTCACGCATTCAAATTTAGGTCAACCAAATGCAGACGACAATTCTACTCCTGCAGCTTGTTTTCTCGCACCCCTCGCCTGTGGAACTAGCTTCCACATTCTTGCTTTCCTGACAGCTACAAACTCCAGGAATTTAAATGCAATGTCAATACTCATCTCTTATCCACTAGGCTCTAGTTCTTTCTACACCACCCTATATATCCTTTCTTTTCTTTCCGCCTTTGCAACTGTCATCACACCTGTATTCTCATCCTTCTCTTGATCCTTTCTAACTGGTTCGTCTTTCTCTTCATTCTCCTACTATCTAATCTTTTTACTGTTATGAAGCCTCTCTACACATTTGTGGCGTTATCACCTTTCCCGGGGTGATACGATTAAAAAAAATTATAATATGAACTTTAACAATTAATTTTTAAAGTAATTTTTAAGCGCAATTTACTGGAATCATTACATTACTTTATTTTGCACTTTTTGCAAAGGTGATTTGTTTTTATTTTTCCGGGTGTGTAAGAAAATTATTTAAATTTTCTCAATTATAAAGTCATCATTGTGGTTGACGGTAAAATATGGTTAATTTTATTAGTTTAATTTCTTCTCATAATCCTTGAAAATCGTAAGTTATAGGTTTGAAATAACTTTTAGGAATCCCTTTGATTTCTATCTGAGTTCAGGAAGTAATAGATTTAAATCATTACAACCAATCTTTTCGATTCAACAAACTTCTCCATCATTTCAGTTTTTCGTCTGCCCAATAAGCTCCGAATAACTAATTGGCGAACTAAGTTCGGATTTAAATCGAATTTGTTACACTCATTTGTACGCTACTATACTTGGTAAAGTTGTGAAGCCCTATGGATTAAATTCTAGGACAAGCTGGATAATTAAGCCTACCTGCCCTAAAAAAAGACAATTCTGAATTCAAAACCGAGATCTGACTGTCTAACAGGCCCGAATAATAAGTCGGCAAACCGAGTTCAAATTCCAATCTGTATTACATTTTCACACCACTTCTTCTTCTATGGGCCTTGTTCCTTCAGGACGTAGGCTACCATGGCTTTCCACGTTTCCCTATCCCTGGTGGCTCTGAGCACGCCAGTTACACGATGCAACCCTCGTTCCATCATCCACCTGATTAGGTCCTTCAAATATGTTATCCGTAGCTTTCCCCTGTCTCTTTTTCCCTCTATCTGGCCTGTTAGTATCAGATTTTCCAAGCCCTCCTTCCTCACTGAATGTCCCAGGAGCTTCAGCTGTCTCTTCCTGATACTCAGTATTAATTTCCTTTTTGTTTCTATCATTTCCAAGACCTCATCATTGCTCACATGCTCGATCCATGATATTCGCAGCATCCTTCTGTAGAACCACATTTCATTTGCTTCAAGTTTTTCCTTCATCTTTGCTGGTATTGTCCAGCATTTACTGCCATATTGAAGGACGGACAGCACGTAGCAATCCGGTACTCTATTCCTTGTTTCTAGCAAAATTGTCCTGTTTCTTAATACCTTAGTCGACTTCTGGAATGCTTCCTTCGCCATGCCAATTTGCCTTCGGATCTCTGTGTCGCAATTTCCGTCTTCTGTTATAACACTTCCCAGGTATTTAAATTTTTGTACCTGCTTGATTCTAGTATCCCCGACCTGTAAAACTGTGAATTACCTTCCTTACCCTCTCAACTGTGAGTTTAATATTAAGACAGTCTAGGACTTACTTGGCTTAAGAAAAGGACAACTCTGTCCAATAAGTCCTGAATAATAGTTCGGCAAACCGATTCATTTTTGCGCCAAGACAAAGCTGTGGATCTGCATCTTCACTCTTTAACAATCGATTAAATAGTAGTAAGCCTCCGTCAGTCAGGGTTGACCATGGGTTGCATCCTAGTTGTCTGCTTGGCTGGAGCATCGGCGTCGGTGACTGTAGAAGCCGATGCGGGAATGACCGTCTTTGTTACAGAGGCTGCATTTATATTTTGTTTCTGGTCTGTTGGAGCTGTCATTTTGCTTCCTGCGAACCCGTCTCTCCATAGCGACTTGTGTCAGTTGCTCCTGTCTTAATTTCAGTCAGTTAATTTGTGCCAATGTCCTCACCATTTGGTCCGGCTGACTGCTACGCTCTCCCATGACTTTGCGTTGATGCCCGCAGCCTTCATATCGCGTTTTATGATGTCACAATACCATAGCTGTAGCCGTCCAGATGGTCTTCTTCCAGAGGCCAGCTCTTCATACAAGAGGTCTTTTGGAATGTGAACGTCTAGCTTGCGGTGGACATGGCCTAGCCACCTGAGTCAGCGTTGTTTAAGGAGAGTGAACATAATAGGTTGACCCACGCGAGACAGGACCTCAGTGTTGGGCATCTTGTCTTGCCATGAGATTCTCAATATACGTCAATATATGGATTAAATATTACTACAGTTACTATGACATTTCTGAAATCACAACCAAGTCACGTCAAGATTAGACTTGCCTAGTTAATATTTTTCTTCCACTAAATAAAAAATCTGGGGAATAGCTACTTTACATGATTCCATTTTCTTTTCACTTTTTCTAAATGGCATCACACTTGCACCCAAAATCAGCAAAATTACCAAATCGTAAAATATATGATTTTACGCTATACACTCAAGAACCAAATTCTTCTTTTTCTTTGTGCCTTGTCCTTTCAGCACGTAAGCGATCATGGCCTACCACGTCTCCCTATCCCTGGTGGCTCTTAGAACGCCTTCTCCTGTAACACCCCGTTCTGTCATCCACCTGCTCAGGCCCTACAAATATATTATCCGTTGCCTTCCCCTGTCTCTTTTTCCCTCTATCTGGTCTGTTAGTATCAGGTTCTCCAAGTCTTCCTTCCTCATTGCATATCCCATGAACTTTAGCTGTCTTTTTCTGATGCTCAGTATTAATTTCCTTTTCGTTTCCATCCTTTACAAAACCTCATCTTTGCTCACATGATATTCGCAGCATCATCCTTCTGTAGAACCACATTTCACTTGCTTCAAGTTTTTCCGTCATCTTCGATGATATTATCACTGCCATATTGAAGAACTGATATCACATAGCAATCCAGTACTCTCTTCATTGTTTCTAGCAAAATCTTCCTGTCTCTTAATACTCTACTCAGCTTCTGGAACGCGTCCTTTGCCATACGAATTCACCTTCGGATCTCTCGGATGCTTTTTCCGTCTTCTGCTAGAACACTTTCTTGGTATTCAAATTTTGTATCGGCTTGACTTTAGTATCCACGACCTGGATTTGACATTTTGAATTGCTCTTTTTGCTGATAACCATGAACCAACTCCGGCTGTTATAATTAACCATACATCACAGTAACGTTGCTGGATGGTTACGAGCGCAGACACTGGAATTTCCATAATAAACTGAGTCTACACGAATATTTTATATTTTCAATAGTCTGATTAGACCAAAAAGTGCTATATCTAGAGCTGTACATTCCTTTGTTTCCATCTTGATAGACTTAAAAATCATTAACGTGATTTTAGGAGCAACACGAATCATTTTCTTCCCAAATGCACAGTTACTTTATCTCTTTTTTCATGGCAAATGTTCAGATGAACGCTCCATTCTTTAATTTCACCAAGTCCGACATTTACACTGAATCTACGCCATGTTACTTCTGCGGAGTCGAGACACCCACATTTTCCCATGTTTCACAAATAAGAAAGACGTTTTATTCAGTGCTTGTCACCCCATAAAATAAAACCTGCTATTTTGCAGCACATACTCCTGCGTGATTGCTTCCCTGGAATACTCAATGTTGATCTCTTTCCGTCAAAGGTCAATTGATTTTATCCTAATTCTCCTAACTTATATTTTTTTATAACTTTTCTTCCAATCATATCCTACACTTCATTCATCATAAACATTTTAAAATTACTGTCTTGACTGACTCTCGGGCCTTTTATTAGGCAGGTTTTTGTATAAAATTACTCTTAGGAATATATGAATCCACTTATTTTATAAGTGAATGACCTCTGAATTTAAACCCTCTATGTCCTCTGTGAAAAAAAAAAACAAAAAAAAAACATCTAGTTATTACCGAAACCACAACTGTGGCTTTATTCGTTAGTACGAAAGGGCGCACTTTTCATGAGATATATAATATTAATGATAAATGTTTACAACTATTTTTGGGAGATTTTTTTTAACCATTCCTCACAATAGAAAAGTGTTAAAAATGTACTTGTAGTTCATCTATCTTAATTATACTTACAGTCTTTACTTCGTACCATTTCCTTATTCCTTCATATCACGCAACCCATCCATAAACATTTTAACAGTAGCACTTTAACTTGAGTGGCTCTCGAGTCTTACTGTGTGAATTTCATCGTATTAAAAAATAAAATATGTTTAGATTTGCGTCCCTGCGTCAACATTGAGCTAAATTAGTAAACAACATTATCAGCTTGTTGCCTGATAGCGGCCTAGGTAGAAAGGTGATTTTGCTACGAGACGCGAGTTCGATCCTCATTGAGTGCTCGGCGTTTTATTTTTTATTTTTATTTTTTTAGATTATGCCAAACTAATCATAGCTTGATGCAGTCGATTCTTTATTGACAATTGTCTCAGTTTATTAAACAGAAGAAAATATAATTATGTATACCGATAATGGCTATCACAATTTATTCGTTGTATCAGTGAGTTCGACCCATGAGGATGCGCAACTTTATTAGCCTGAGTTGGGGTAAATAAATCAACAATAAGGACATAAGCGAATAGGAAGTTCAGTCTGACTGAAATCTCTAAGTGTCTATCTATAGATATATAAAAACAGTGTGTCTGTCTGTCTGTCTGTCTATATATATATATATATATATATATATATATATATCTATCTATCTATCTATCTATATATATATATATATATATATATATATATATATATATATATATAACGTAGAATATTTGGTATTTAAGTCAAGTAAATTCCGATAGAGACGAACTCAGATGAGCTCAATGTTAAATTTATTTATATAATTTAACAGAGTAATATAATCAAAAATTTTTTTAGATATTCTACAATTTCATGGGTGATACATATTTCACAGCAAAACACACTTCTCGTCAGACCCAAAGAGTCTGAAGAGCAGCAGGTTTTAGTTTCGAAATATGTATTACACATGAAATTGCAGAATATCTAAAAAGTTTTCTATAATATAAATATATATATATATATGTATAGAAAGCTATATATATATATATATATATATATATAGATGTACACACAAATGTTTAGAAGTACAAAATGGGTATACTATTTCAAAAACAAGGAATGTATTAGTCTCAAAAGTCCTTTCGTCAAACATCTCATCAGGAGAAAAATCCTTAGAAAATGAATAAACAATTAAAATTTCATTTTAATTATCCCTCGCTAATTATTTACATGTGAATTTCCCCTCCCCTCGATATATATATATATATATATATATATATATATATTAGTCATCCACATACAATCCTGATTCTCTGTATCACAGCTCATCAGTGTAGCTAGATACATCCACCAGCCCCCGGATTTGTGTTTCCCTCTATTTTGCTCTTCATTTTTTTCGTTACACTTCTTTTCGTTCAATTCATTTTCCAACGATTTTTCCCTTGATGTGATATTTTGGACAAAAGGGCCTTTGAGAGTAACAGTAAATTCCTTGTTTTCAAAATAATATATATATACATATATATATATATATATATATATATACCAGTTAGTTTCTATCTATCTATCTATCTATCTATCTATCTATCTATCTATCTATCTATCTATCTATCTATCTATTGCAGTGTATTCATGTTTGCCTGTCTTTTAGTTTTTACTAATGTTCACTTTATACAAGCCTCAAGATCCACTCGAGATAGGGCTGTTACTGAAGAAGTATATTGTGTGAGCGATAAAAGCAGGAGATAAGAAGCACAGTTTATGAGGATAAAAAGTAAAGATAACGGTTAATCCTGAACTTGAACAAGGTTTGTTGTGGTCCAGGAAGCATTTGCATGGGAGTCGATTCCACAAAGTAGTGGATCATTTTCCTATCTATCTCAGTCTATCTATCTATCTATCTATCTATCTATCTATCTATCTATCTATCTATCTATCTATCTAATATGCTGTGTTTATATATTTCAGTCTATCTATCTATCTATCTATCTATCTATCTATCTATCTATCTATCTAATATGCTGTGTTTATATATTTCAGTCTATCTATCTATCTATCTATCTATCTATCTATCTATCTATCTATCTATCTATCTATCTAATATGGTGTGTATTTATGTCTCAGTCTAACTATCCATATATCTATCTATCTATAGATATTTGTGTGTGTGTGTGTGTGTGTGTGTGTGTGTGTGTGCGTGCGTGCGTTCGTGTTTGTTTGTTTTATATACCGTGTTCTACATTCCAAATACCGCTGGAAAGAAAATCAAACCTTTGTGATATTAGAGACAAAAGTTTTGTTTTGTTTTTGCTTTTCTACGTCTAGATTGTTTGCTGTTCTGACTGAAGCCATTAGATAGATCAAATACAAAGGCATCAATAATCACTCTGCCTCTAGGAAATGATTTCATTTAGAAGGACATCTTTTATATTGCTTCTCTTAAATTCATTCTATGGCCAATGAAACCCGGTACACGATGCAATGTCCCCTGTGAAAAAATCTGCTCTCCATCTTGCCCATCTTTAAAAATGATAAGAAAAATGTATCTATTCCTGTGATCGATCCCAACTTGTCAGATCAGATACAGCCACTTTCTCACCGGCGCAATGTGACTTCCCTGTGTCCCTTCTACAAATACTTTCACGGCTCCTGCTCTGATGAACTTATCTCACTGGTGCCTCCTATATATAAATTTACTCGAGCCACAAGATTAGCAATTAGGTCCCGCCCTTTTACAATAAAATGTAAACGCAAATTCTGCTTTTCTATTTTCTCGCACTTCCAGCCTGTGGAATTTCCTTCCGTCTACTTGCTTCCCCGACAGTTACAATTTCCAAGAATTTAAATGTAAAGTCAGTAGTCATTTCCTATTTCACTAACTTACATCCTCCCTCTCATCCGTCCACTCTACTCTCATCAGTATTCTCATCCTTCTCTTGCTCACTTCCTGACACCTCCTATAACCTAACACTCTTTCTCATAATTTTTCTCTTGTGTAACCCCCTGCACAACAGTGGCAGTAAAATGCCTTGCTTGGGGCGATATTATTATTATATAAAAAAAATCTCTGTAATGATAACGATGAGAATAACCGCTTCCATACCGCAAATAATATATATTAATTTATTGTACAGTTAGCTTTAGATACGCTTGAAATTTATTAAATATTCCTTTTCAAAAGGTTTTCAGTTAATTAAAGTTCTCAATTCCAGTAACTTTTCTACTATTGATGGGAGCTTTCAAACATGTTGTTTATGGTCATGTTGAAGGTCAATACCTTGGTGTTATATTCCTTCCTATGAACATAAATAGACATGTCCCAATCCTCATAAATGCATTGGACACTATTGTGAGTCAGTTAGATTGTTGTCTAGCAATTAACGTCGCTCAGACGCTTCCCTGATATTGTCAGACTCTCTACCATTGGGCGAAGATTAACCCAGACGAGGCTCTGCCGAAGGGTAGATTCATTTCTAGAGAAAAGTAGACTAAACTTTTTGCCCGAGCTTTATGGATAGGATTAACAATATTAAAACTTGGGTCACTGGTGCCCCTTCCACAATAATTTACTCGGGCAACCAGACTGGCAACAAGATCTCACCCATTCACAGTCAGGTTAGCCAAATGCAGCCGACAATTCTATTCCAACAGCTTATTTTCTCGCGCTTCCTGCCTGTGGAACTCTTTTCATATAATTGCTCTCCTGACGGCTATAACTTCCAGGAATTTAAATGCAAAGTCAATTCCCATCTCTTATCCACTTGACTCCAACCCTTTCTACATCAGCCCGTGTATCTTGTTCTTTTCCTTTCTCTCTACCTTCGCAACTGTCTTCACTCCCGTATTCAAATCCTTCTCTTGCCCTTTCTCTTTCATCTCTGTAGCTAATTTGTCTTTGTCTGCACTCTCCTCCTGCCTAATACTTCAACTCTCTTATGTAACCATCTGCACATCAGTGGCGTTAACGCCTTGCTTGGGGTGAAATGATTAAAAAAAGACTTTGTGTCACATTTTGTTTTCAGTAGAGAGCCATCTATCTATTTTGCTTTTTACAGTTCACTACTAGCACCTGCAGAGTATTGTATTTTGTTGATGTTATAAATATTACTATTTCATTTTCCAACCTCTGTCTTGGTTATTTCTCATTCAGTAACTTTTTTAGGTGATAACAAATTTAAACTGCCACTCTTGTATGGGCCTGTACAGCCATAGCAGGTACTTTACCCCATCAGCAGATATATAGTCTCTTGAGATCGACGAATACCACATTTATCAATATTAATAATTTCTATACTACAATGCACCAATTTCTGCATGTTTGCTATCAGGAAGCAGTAAAAAAAGCCTATCATAGTGGGATTTTGGTTAGCACAAAACCGTTAAATGTTCTAATTTGGAAAATGAAGCAACTTAATAGCCACATTTTGTCTCAATTTCTGCCTATCAGTTCACCACCAGCAGTGGTTATCTACTTCACTCAGCTGGCAAATATTGTATTTTGTCGATGTTATGAAGATTGCAATTTGATTTTCCAACCATCATTTTGGTTATTTCCCATTCAGTAACCATTTTAGATTACAAAATAAATAAAATTCGAAAACGTACTTATCTTCCGTCTCCGAAAATTCACAGAGATATATCTATCTTTCGGTTGTAAGATAAATAATAATTTGAAATCTTCGAACTTGTTATTCATTTATTTACTTCCCATGGTTTATTAAGTTATACTGACCAGTTTACTTACAAAATCTGCTTACCTAAAATCATTATTTAAGCGTAAAAATATTTGACGTTTGAACTAAGGACATACAGACTGTTGTAGAGCAGCTAACACCCCTCTAGGGCTCTCAGGAATTGAATGGTCTCTGGACCAAGGTAGCAATAAAAATAAAGACTAATAGCAGTCAGCAATTAGATTTCGGAGTGTCATTGACAAGCCTTTGCGCCAAATTTTGTCTATAGTGGGGAGGTAGCAAAATACTACTGCCGTCTAGCGATTAATTTCTCTCAGACGCAATTCTGATATTGTAGGACTCCCTACCTTCGGGCGGAGAGTAACCCAGTCGAGGCTCCGCCAAAGAGGCAAAGTCTGATCTGGTTAAAAGGTAGGCATTTAATATTTGCTCGAGCTTTATGGATCGGATTACCCTTATTATATAGACCTTATGCCACACTTTGTCTCAATTGCTGCCTATCAGTTCTCCACCAGAAGTGGTTATCTACTTCACTCAGCTGGCAAATATTGTATTTTGTCGATGTTATAAAGATTCCTATTTCATTTTCCAACCTCCGTTTTGGTTATTCTTGCAGGATACAACAGTTGATTATATCCTTATTGTCCCTTTTAGATACATATGCTATGCATTTTAGTTGTTGCTTTTTGTGGAAGTCTTCAAGTGATGTTTTTTGTTATTTCGTAAAGCGCTATATGATTCTGTAGCGCCAAAAGATTGTCTTCTTGAAGACCCAGAAGAGATCTCTGTTTGAAGTTATTTTAATGTTTCAGCTGAGAAAACGGTTAATATTTTATCCCACCAGCTATGGGTTAATTAGTAAAAGGTGTATCTCAAGACAATTATAATTTTTTAAAATTCTTACAATCTAAAAATATTTTCTGGCGTTAAATCAATCAATGAAATACTGATTAGCTACAGAGGTACGTCTTTTTTTATTTGTTTACATCCTATATATAAATATATAGAAAATACATTGAACACAAAATGAGTGATCGGTTTATATATTTATTGTAATAACGAATTGATCCATCACTTTATATCGACATTTAATCTATTGTTTGTTTATCGACTATTGGTTTCGTATCCTCGTCTTGCCTACCCAGCAATGGATTAATTAGTAAAGCTTGTAAAGTAAACCGTTAAACTCATAAAAAAAATTACAATCTAAAATATTTTCTAGCTTTAAATAATCTGCGACGCTTCGGCCTACTTCAGGTCATTGAAATTTTGAAACGAACCCTTTATTTTGTTCACCGGGGTACATTGTTCTACTTCCACGTGCTATGCCTCTCTCAGATGTCTCAGTATCAGTTTTTTCCCTTTAGTAACACAACTCTCCAAGTTTTTGTTCATCTCTGCTGTTGCTAGGTATTGAACTCACAACTCTTGGGGTCCAGTCACTTTTTGAATTATTTTGAACTGAATCCTTTATTTAGTCCTTAGAGATGAATTGTTCTAATTCCAGGTGTCATGCCTCTTCTGGATATCTCAGTTTCTGTTAATTCCCTTTAGTAACTCAACTCTCCAAGTTTTTACTCACCTCTGCTGTAGACAGGTATTGAACTCACAATTCTTTGGATTAAGTCACTCGATTTAACCAGTGCTTTTATCCACTAAGCCTTGAGCATTTGGTTCGAAATTCCAGTCATCTTTTGAACGACCAGAACGTCATGAACATAGCAGCAAAGATGAGGATAACAGTTCGAACACTGTAAATATTCTAAATAATTACAATACTTTATGCTAGAATATAGCCAGACCTTTTTCTACAAATTCTTATTAAAGACGTTATTGTATGACATGATCTAATTCAAAATACAGGGCTGTTTAAAAGTATTACTCTATTTTATGTATGAGTGGTTAGCCAGCTATCATGACTTAGCATCCTGAGACTTTTTTCTTTGGGGTTAATGAAGGAGCAAGTCTACTATACCAAACCATGGCTTTGGGAGAACTTGAGGGACAAATACAATGTGTTATGTATTCCATGCTACAAAAGTTTCTGGTGAAATCAGTTGACACGATTGCTGAGCGGCTTGAGAAACTGCTGACAAAATCTGGTGTTCCATGTCAAATTTTAAATAAACGCTTTCCTCTGACATCAGTTTATAGTAAAGATTATAATTAATAAATTATATATTTTTTTTACAATGGGGAGTTACTTTTCAATCACCCTGTAATTTCGTTATGTGTATTAAATAATAGTATGGGGGCTATCTTTCAAATGTGACCTCCGAAATTCTGTCACTGATACAGTATGTGGCGTACCTTAAAAAGCGTATTATAAGGAAGTATTATAACTGTCTGTTTAGGGTTAGAATACGGGTTAGAGAGAATAATTTCAATAAAAAGACAAATACTTATATCTATAAAAATGCTCTTACAGAGGTAGGACACATTGATAACTGGTAGGTCACATACTATACCGGAATCAAAGAGATAGGCTAAATATTATACCAGAATCAACGAGGCAGGCCACATACTATGCCAGAATCAAACAGATAGGCCACATACTATATCATAATCAAACAGGTAGGCCACATACTATGCCAGAATCAAACAGGTAGGCCACATACTATGCCAGAATCAAACAGATAGGCCACATACTATATCACGATCAAAGAGGTAGGCCACATACTATATCAGAATCAAACTGGTAGGCCACATACTATGCCAGAATCAATCAGGTAGGCCACATACTATATCACGATCAAACAGGTAGGCCACATACTATATCAGAATCAAACTGGTAGGCCACATACTATGCCAGAATCAAACAGGTAGGCCACATACTATGCCAGAATCAAACAGGTAGGCCATATTCTATATCAGAATCAAACTGGTAGGCCACATATTATACCGGCACCAAAAATTGGCGGTTTTATCTTATTGTTAAGAATAACAAACTTGTTAATATATTGAAGGAGCCTATTAGTCTATTAGATATTAGATATATCAGTCATCCCTGAATATTTGTTAACGAACGTTCTTAATAGTTATATTACCTCAAAGATCATATTTGGTTTATTATGAAATCAATTAAACTTCATATTCTGCTTCATCTATGTGCCGTGTGCATTCATAACGTTAGCGAAAATGGCTCTCCACAATTTCCTTTTTTGTGCCTCTTAATAACTTCTATTTTTTGCCAACTCTCCCAAACCATTCTATGCAATCCGTTCACTGAAGCTCGTCAAGTAAGTTATGAGTAGCTTTTATATGACTCTCTTGCCTTTAATCTGTCCTCATTATGTGCTTCAGAAATTTCGACTGTTTTTTACTGATGTTAAGCAGAAATCTCCTTTTTGTTACCATTGTCTCTAGAAGTTCATCGATGCTCACACGTTCAGTCCATTGTACCCTCAGTATCTTTCTTTAGAAGCACAATTCTGTTGGTTCACCTATCTTTATCTGCGAGCATTCACTGCCATATAAGAGGACTGATATGAAGTAACAGTTCAGTACTGTTTCCTTTGTTTCTCACTAGATTTTCCTGTTTCTTAATACTTTGCTTAGTTTTTGGAAAGCATATCCAGAATTCACTGTCATATAGGAGGACTGATATGAAGTAACAGTTCAGTACTGTTTCCTTTGTTTCTCACTAGATTTTCCTGTTTCTTAATACTTTGCTTAGTTTTTGGAAAGCATATTCAGAATTCACTGCCTTATAGGAGGACTGATATGAAGTAACTGTTCAGTACTGTTTCCTTTGTTTCTCACTAGATTTTCCTGTTTCTTAATACTTTGTTTAGCTTTTGGAAAGCACATCCAGCATTCATTGCCATATCAGTCAGTCAGTTAAGTGCCATACGTGATACACACTTGGGCGATTATGTCTCGAAAGAGACATGACTGACCGGATAGAAGATTATCCCGCAGTAGGTTGCCATTGCTTTCCGCGGTAGACTGGTTGCCAGCCAAGGCTATAGAATCTAATCTGTCCTGTTATTTAACCCATAACTGGAAGGAAGAGACGGATTAATACCTTTTCCAAGGGTATTTGCGCGTAAGTGGATACAATGAATTCAACTGCAATTCACTGCCATATAGGAGGACTGATATGAAGTAAGAGTTCAGTACTCTTTCCTTTGTTTCTCACTAGATTTCCTGTTTCTTAATACTTTGCTTAGCTTTTGGAAGGCAGATTTCGCTATCTAAACGTGACTTCGGATTTCGGTGTCGCAGTATCCGTCCGCTGTTAATACGCTTTCTAGATATCTAAAATATTCCAGCTGTTTGATCCTGGTATCTCCATTCTGTAATTTATATATTGAGTTGCTATTTTTTTCTAACAACGATACGCTCTTCTTCTTGCAAATTACTGGATACAAATCCGCTGTTAAGAAAGACGGTTCTCTGGGTAGGGCCAGGAAGTTTTTCCAGTCTTAAACCATCTTGCACATATATAAATCTACCATTAAATACTGCTGCCACATCCTGTGTGTTAGTATTTTACTCAGCTTCTGGAATGCGTCTTTGCCATGCCAATTCGCCTTCGGATCTCTGAGTCACACTTTCCATCTCCTGTTAGAACACTTCCTAGGTATTAAAATTTTTGTACTTGCTTTATTCTGGTATCCCCCAACTGTATTTGACATTTTGGGTTGCACCCTTTGCTGATGAATATCCATTCAGTTTTCTTAAAGTTTATTTGTAGTCCTTTTTTGTCACTCTCCACCGCTACCTTCTGTAGGAGGTCTTGTAGTTTCCTTTCCGTGTCTGCAATCAGCACTGTATCATCTTTGACTGAGATACAATTCCGAATTCGACGCTAAAAGTTCGACAAAAATGCCACATCTCTTCTCGTGGCTTCATTAAGATCGGCAACCGCTTTACTATTTCTGATGCCTGCTTTTTGAGACACTAATTCTGAGCAACGGAGACGTCACGCCAATATATCGTGGTCGATATATGCGTAGACATAAAGATAGATAAAACAAATCCCCTTATAATTACATTGAATAGTATTATTTTTTTAAAAACAAGAGCAAGTGAAGCTGATTCTCGAAAGTGTGGATTGTGTCTAGAAGGAAAGTTAAGTCGTATTAGTTTCCCTGGTCAAGGAAGCTTCCTCAATATGAACTGAATAAAAGTCGGGGGCATTAACATAAGTTCCTGTTGCGTTTGTTAGCTCTCGGCTAAAACGGAATTTTGGAGCAGTGAGTATTGGACTGTTATGTGATATCTGTTCTCCTATATGGCAGCCAATGCTAGACAATCTCCTCAAAGATGAAGGAGAGACTCAAAGCAACAGAAACAAAGAAAAGAGTACTGGACTGTTATGTGATATCTGTCCTCCTATTTGGCAGCGAATGCTGGGCAATCTCCTTAAAGATGAAGGAGAGACTCAAAGCCAAAGAAACAAAGAAAAGAGTACTGGACTGTTATGTGATATCTGTCCTCCTATATGGCAGCGAATGCTGGGCAATCTCCTTAAAGATGAAGGAGAGACTCATGGCAAAGAAACAAAGAAAAGCGTACTGGAATGTTACGTGATATCTGTTCTCCTATATGGCAGCAAATGCTGGGCAATCTCGTCAAAGATGAAGGAGAGTCTCGAAGCAACATAAACAAAGAAAAGAGTAGTGGACTGTTATGTGATATCTGTCCTCCTATATGGCAGCGAATGCTGGACAATCTCCTCAAAGATGAAGGAGAGACTCAAATCAACATAAACAAAGAAAAGTGTACTGGAATGTTACGTGATATCTGTCCTCCTATATGGCAGCGAATGTTGGACAATCTCATCAAATTAAGGAAAGTCTTGAAGAAAGAGAGACGAGGGAAGCAAGTGGATGTCTGAACAAGATTTGAGAGGAATACCAAGAGAAAAGGTCGTAAAAGCTACAAGGGATAGGGGATGTAGAAAGCCTTGATTACCTACGTCTAGAAGAATCACGAAACCTAAAAAAACACTACTATCGTAGCCGTTTTCTGGTTGTGTACAGTTTCTTCCAACTTTGTTTCCTGACGATCAAATACTGACTGATCCTGAAACATTCTACTTCAGTCTGTCTCTGTGCTGTACTCTGATACAGCGAAACAGGTCTGTATGCTGATATATATATATATATA